>QJSC01005335.1:311257-377071 GCA_003697955.1 Calidris pygmaea | reverse complement strand
GATAGTTCTAGGTGGTTCCATTCTGAGGGGAACTGAGGGTCCCGTGTGCCGGCCGGACCCTTCCCACAGGGAGGGCTGCTGCCTCCCTGGGGCCCGTGTCAGGGACAGAACCAGGGAGCTTCCTGGCCTGATGCGGCCCTCAGATTATTACCCTCTTTTGATCTTACAGGTAGAGAGTGATGAGTTAGAGAGAAGGAGTGTGAGGGCAAAGAAGAAAGATTTCAAGGCCTTGGGATGACTTGTCAAGGGTTTGGGAGCACAAATTGTGCTTTCCTGTGTCCTTCCAGTTTTGGGGCCTGATGAATGGGTTAACAAGAAGAGCAGACAGATCAATGCCTGGCTCCAAAACTGGTGCTACCAGCAGGGCTTTGGGTTCTCTGATTATGGTTTGATTTACAGGATCCCCCCAGGCCTGTTGGCAAAGGATGGGAAAACCCCTGTCCCAAAGGGGGAAAAGGGTACTAGGCCAAGAGTTAGCAAGGCTCATGGACAGGGCTTTGAACTAGAATGGAAAGGGGAAAGGGGATAAAACCAGGCCTGCTAGTACCCCCAAGTTACCTGGGGGTAAAGGGCCAAGGATGGCAACTGCAGAAGGGTTTGAACATAGTCATTAAATTGAGAACTGGCTGTGTGACAGAACTCAGAGGGTTGTAATTAATGGAGCAGGGTCAAGTTGGAGGCCTGTAACAGTGGTGTCCCCCAGGGGTCAATATTTGGTCCAGTTTTGTTCAACATATTCATCAATGACCTGGACAAGGGGACAGAGTGTATCCTCAGCAAGCTCGCTGATGATACCAAGCTGGGAGGGCTGGCTGACACTCCAGAGGGCTGTGCTGCCATCCAGTGTGACCTGGACAGGCTGGAGAGCTGGGCAGAGAGGAACCTAATGAGGTTCAACAAGGGCAAGTGTAGGGTCCTGCACCTGGGGAGGAGGAGTGCTGGGCACCAATATAGGTTAGGGGTGGACCTGCTGGAAAGCAGTTCTAAGGAGAAGGATATGGGGGTCCTGGTGGCTAGTAAACTATCCATCATCCAGCAATATGCCCTTGTTGCCAAGAGGGCCAATGGAATCCTGGGCTGCAGAGGGAAGAGTGTGGCCAGTAGGTCAAGGGAGGTCATTCTCCACCTCTACTCTGCCCTGGGGAGGCCACAACTGGAATATTGGGTCCAGTTCTGGGCTCCCCAGTTCAAGAGAGACAGGGAACTGCTGGAGAGAGTCCAACGTAGGGCAACAAAGATGAGTAAGGGATTGGAGCATCTCCCTGATGAGGAAAGGCTGAGAGAGCTGGGGCTCTTTAGCCTTGACAGTAGAGGGCTGAGGCCTAACCTTCTTAATGCTTATAAGTCTCTAAAGGGTGGGTTGAAGGAGCTTGGAGCTGGACTCTTTTCAGTGGTTCCCATGATAGAATGAGGAGCAATGGGCACAATCTGGAACGTGGGAAGTTCCACTTAAATATGAGGAAGAACTTCTTTCTGGTGAGGGTGCCAGAGCCCTGGCACAGGCTGCCCAGGGAGGGTGTGGAGTCCCCTTCTCTGGAGATCTTCAAGCCCCGGCTGGATGCAGTCCTAAGGAATGTGCTCTGGGCAACCCTGCTTTAGCAGGGGAGTTGGACTAGATGATCTCTGGAGGTCCCTTCCAGCTCTGACAATTCCCTGATTACTATGTGTTGCAGAGGTGTATACAAATTGTGCTGTGGAAAAGTATTTCAAAACTGAGGGATTGACCTGTAATGTCGTCTAGGAATTTCCAGGTTGTTCTTGTACTATTGTACGTTCACCACAAAGATCTGTGAAACAGGCAAGAAAAGCTTGTTCCCTGTTTTGTTCCACTGTTCAGCTGCTACTGGTTCACTGTGTTATTTAAGCCTTCTGTGCATAATAAGGAAGAGTAATCTTTTCCTAAATCTGCAAAGTTTTGGTTAAAATTTCCACATTAAGATGTGTTTTGCCTAACTTTTTTAGAAACAACTCAGCAATGCCTTTTGTCCCTTATGAAATACTGGAAAAGCTGTCTTAACAAAGACGCAACTGTAACTGAAAATGTTAGGATTATAAGATCTCTTCCATCACTGGCAGTGTCTTGAGTCTCAAAATGGTTATGAGGAAAGGTATAATTTTTTTTCTTGGAAACGGTCAGGAATGAAAAGGCATTTCATCTAAAACTGATGTAGATTCCTTACCACTTTGTGTTTCTTTGAAATACTGGGGAACTGTGGTCAGAAATGGCCATGCACCTCTAACACACCTCCCCCCCCATCCCCTGCTGAAAAGATGTGTTCAAACAAAAGATAGTCATAGGTCTTTGTGTTTGGTTTGGGTATTTCTAGTGCAACTCTGACAAAAACCAAGACCTACCATCATAAGAAATGTAGCAGCTTGAATGACACAAATTCTAAATGATGAAGTAGGAAAGAGTTTGTCGGATGGTAGAAGTAATGGTTGATACAGCTGTCGGTCCCTTTACAGTCAATAAGTAGGTATCTTATTTCAATTCCTCATCCTTTTTGATATTTTTTTTTTATTCTTTATTATGCTGCACCTGCACACTGACTAAATCACTCTGAGAAATAAACTGGTGTTCATTTCAAAGCAGGTGTTAATACTTAGGTCTGATTGAAAGCTGTTCTTCAGGTGTGCATGTAACTGCAAGCTGAGGGAGAACAGGACACAGACACCAGTCATTAGTTCTTCTCTGCGTAGGTACTGTCTGTGTGATGGCTGTGATACTAGTTTCTGTAGTTCTTGCTGCAAGGCATATATGTGATCATATACATATATGTGTGTCCCAAATCTTATGGCACTGGAGTGAGATAGTAGCAGGTTTTCCTTTGCTTGTATGACTTCGCAAGTACTGATTCTTTTTGGCCTATATCTTTTTTTCTTCATGAATAACTGAAAACATTAATTGGTGGAAGAGTCTTGGCAGAAGTTTATATCTTGGCTTGTTTTTTGGTTTGTGGTTTTTTTTTGTCTTAAGCCTGATGGCTGATCCTGAAGGATCAGGTAGAATTTCCTTGTCTCCCGCAGCTGGCTGCAACAGGCCTGTCTCCAGGCAACTAGACCCTGTGGTTAGTGGCTTCTTAGTATCTGTATTGATGGGGATTCATTCAGTTTAAGATGGGAAATATGCTGAATTATGGACAGAGGAAAGGGAGGTTTAGAATCATAGAATCATGGAGTGGTTTGGGTTGGAAGGGACCTTTAAAGATCATTGCCTTCCAACCCCCCTGCTATGTGCAGGGACACTTCACACTAGACCAGTTTTGGTTGTTTATCAGATATTTGATTCTTCTTCTTTTCTATTGACGTACAATTTTTTTTTTTAAATTGTTTTGGTTTTGCTTTAAAGTTAAGTGTAGTTGGACTGTGCCAAGAAGCAATGTTCCTCTTCAGTTTACTCAAAAGATGCATATGTTCGTATCTATATCTGTATACGCACAGAGAAGCTGGGATGAGAGGAAGTCTTACAGAAAACTGTCATCTTGGGCTAAATAGCCTAATGTGTGCTTCAGTAGTGTTTCAATACAAATCAGAAGTGAGGTGTCAGTATAATAACATACGAAAATTATTTACTTGGCTTTTTCAGCACCAGAGGATAAAGAGCCATTTTAAAGGTCCTTTTCCATAGCTTTTCTTCTTGAGACTGGTAAGCCAAAAAAGCAGGGGAGGTGAAGGAAGGTAGACATGGATGGACACAAACACTGAATAACAGATTGAACAGATGCAGCCTTTTTCCTTAAAGTCCTTATTAATTTTAATGTATACCTTAAAATAAGGAATGAAAATACCTGGGAAAAGTATAATATGGGTCTAGAACAGAAAGGCCTTTACAAGTTTCCTGCTGTTGTAGAAGGGAAGGTGAGAATGTGTGTGTCAAAATAGACACTACAATGAATAGGAAGTGGAAATGGTCTTCAGAAAAAATGATTTTTGGACATCAGTTATGTAGTACATTCCTAGAACTACCTGGCTTTTCAGAGGCTGTACTGTGGTGTTGAATTTTATTAGTGCTTTTCTGGCTGAACAGTGACAGAAAGTAACTACTAGATGGTAGGTGACATACTTGGTAACAGTTTTCAAATACAAGAGCTGACCAAAATGTGTGGAAGCCTTGAATCATATTTTTGGCACCTGATGAAAAACTGATTTCTCAAAAGAAAACTACTATGACGTAACTTCTGTGCTGTGATTCATGTGCTGTAAGCCCCAATTGATTGCAACCTTTTTTTAATCTCAAGAATTTTGCTTTGAGGTATGTTTGTAAAGTTCTTGAAACTTACACCTAAACTACAACTGTACCAGGAAGAAGGCATGTTTCTTGATTGACTGTTGGCCAGGAGGAATATTGGATGCAAGTAAATGAAAGAAATAATTATTTTCCTAATGGAAATCTGGTGTCTTTATTTTTTTTAGCCTGTGATAGGTTTAGCAATGACTCATCAAGCTAAAATGTAAAAGCACCATGAGTTATCTAATTCTGGGTAAAACAAATCAAAGAGAATCTCAAGCCAGACTTTGGATTGATTTGCATACTCTCCCTACCCCGTGAGTCCAGTGAGATCAGAGTTTAAATCAGGTCAGCATTTGGACTAGTTTCTGGGTAGTTCATCAGTTAAAGACCCGTCTCGTCAGCTATTATGATGGAAATGCTGGTGTTGAGTTTTACATGCTCCTGAAAAAGCTGAAAGGGGTTAGTGACTTCTTAGGAGACTGTTAGAACTGACTGGGGTGAGCCTGTGTAATACAAAAGGGTGAACAGACATATTCAAAGATACTCAAAGACATGGCTGTACCCTGAACTCCTGTTAAATAGCACAAACAGGGAAGGTTTTTAATGACTATGCTTAGATCACAAATCTCCCTGGAATGGTTTGAAATGGACAGTCCTCAAAGTAACAGTCGACATTAGTGTGTGGTGGAGCTGATGACAGGGCTGTCATCTTAGTTCCAGAAATGAGTGGTGAGTTTGAGGTGAGCTTTCTCAAATTTTCCTCTTCAGTAAATACCAGTCTGAAATCTTCATGGAAAACAAAGTCACATTTTTAATACAAAAACAACTTGACATTTTTCAGTATACTTTTTAATGAGCATAGCTCTGAGCTATCTTATAATGAAATTTTCTGAAAAGTGGAACAGGCTGGTGATACTTGGCAGAACAACATGGCATATGGTAAAACAGTTGTGATCTTTTGGCAAGCACTCTCATTTTGGAAAGAATGGCTTTCAGCACAGTGGCCTGACTCGATTGAGCCCTGTCTCAGTATTCAGAGATTTAAGGAAAAAAAAAACCCACCTGCTGAGCACTATACACAGGTTACTTTAGGAAGTAAGGCCTTTCAATATGGGTAGGACAAGAAACTTTCTATTTTATTCTTTGATTTACATGTGACATCTTATTTTTGTCTAGCTCTTTATTCTACTTTTCACCATTTTTTAGAAATGTCAAAATACTCGGTATCTTGAAGGTAAGTGAGCGTTTTTAACTTCTACAAGGTGGGATTTCTGTGTCTGGCAGACCAGCTTCTTTCGTTGTAGCTGGCTGTGCACTTACATGTGGACTTCTTGTGCTTGACAATATCCTGCAAAAACTACTGCTGACGTTATGACTGTCAAGACCATGTCATATGATTGCATCTGGAGATTCAGTGTAGGAGGAGTGACTGGGATTGACTTTACATCATCCTGACACAATTCCAGTCGCATTTAGGGTAGACATTTAACTATTGCCAGTGATATAGTAAGTAGTAATATCTTCTCGTTCTCCTTTGCAAAGAGCAGCTTCCTCTTGAGAGACAAGTGCCAGCCTTCCCTTGGATGAATACCTCTAAGGAGAGTTCTTTGTGGCCATTCTTCCAGGTTTGTGGCAGACAGAAAGCCAGATGACTTAACTGTGCTTGATGATCCTAGAAGAGTACACCCATGTTATCATTTTTTGTGACCAGCATTGGAGGACTATGTTTCAGATTAAAATCTTAAAAGTATCTGATTGGCAGCTTTGTATTTTGCTTGTTTTCTCATCCAGCAGAATCATATTTTTCATTGAATACAAGGCCTTAAAATCTGTATGCGTATGTGCATATCAGCCCAGCCTAGATACAGAGTTGAAAAGTGGCCTAGTGAGAATGCAGAAAATGAAATGCAAAGCATTTCTGTTTATATTTTCTTCAAGTTTATTAAACCACAAATTGTGAGTATTCTCCAGCTAAACATTATGGGTCTCAAGTATGTTTTTGTCTAATGCAAGGTGTGGGTGGAACCCGAAACAAAAAGATGTGGGGTTTTTTTGGAAAATTTCAGAAATACACAATTACGTCAGGATTTCCCGCGCTATTAATTTACTGACATATGGAAAATAGGAAATGAATTACTAAAGCCTGTTTTGGCCACGGCTTGCTGTTCTTTGCATGTGCAGTCATAGGTGGAAATTCCTGCCAGTAGTCAAAGGAGGAATGTGGTGTTGTTTCTTAGTGGCTCAAAGAAATAATTGAGCCTAACTTCTTGTGGTGGGGAAGAGAGGGTGAGTTTTTAAATATGTTTATGCTTTAGGTGCGGTTTTCTTTGTCAGAATTCAGTTTTGTAATAACACGTAGGATCTGGAAAAAGATTATATAAAGCTATTGGATTATTATTTTTTTTAAAGGGTATGGCAAAGCTGAAATACCACGGTACTCTCAGAGGAGAGGTCTGTCACTAGTGGCACATGTTCCAGGTCACATGGGGAAAGGATGGAGCAAATGTACAGGAAAAGTAGCAATTATTTTCACAGTTTGGTCAGATGTTAACCCATATTACAGATCTCTGGCTTTGTCCCAGACTCATGGGCTCATGAGTTATTAGTCTATTTTTTTTAATGAAAGATTCTTGTCCTTATGGTTGAGGAGCATGAAATAGAGTGCTCTGAAGAGTGCCTTAGAGGGCAGAGCTTCACTGAGGCAAATGCCCTTTGAATTAGGGGGCATGGCTACAAGCTGGCTCAATTATACTGGTCTGCAGGCATGTGTGTAGGGAGGGGGGGGTCTGGCAAGAGTCAAGGAAAGAGGTAGAGTCAAGTCTCAATTATCCTCACTTGAACTGGTTGCTTTTTAACTAATTAATAACTCTGGATCAGGACCTTAGTGATGATATAGAATCATAGAATTGTCCAGGCCAGAAGGGACCTCTAAAGGTCAGCTAGTCCGACCTCCCCGCAGTCAGCAGGGACACCCCCAACTAGACCAGGTTGCCCAGGGCCTCATTGAGCCTCACCTTGAATATCTCCAGGGAAGGGGCCTCAACTACCTCCCTGGGCAACCTGTTCCAGTGCTCCACCACCCTCATAGTAAAGAACTTTCTCCTAATCTCCAGTCTAAATCTGTTCCCCTCCAGCTTAAAGCCATTGCCCCTCGTCCTGTCACTGCAGGCCTTTGTAAACAGGCTCTCCCCAGCCTTCCTGTAGGCCTCCTCAGATATTGGAAGGCTGCTACTAGGTCTCCCCGGAGCCGCCTCCTCTTCAAGGCTGAACAACCCCAGATGCCTCAGCCTGTCCTCGTAGCAGAGGTGCTCTGACCCCCCGATCATCCTCGTGGCCCTCCTCTGGACCTGCTCCATGAGGTCCATGTCTTTCCTATATTGAGGGCTCCAGACCTGTACATGCTGTTCCAGATACTGGTTATTGATATAATCAAACAAGCTTTCATTATACAGACATTCAGTCTAACCCTCACTTTTTTACAAAACTAAGAATGACTGGCCCTGAGTTTAGTAAATGGTGACTTGGTAATACACTGGGAAATGTTAATATTTTTCTTGTTCATTTCCAGGAATTATCTTGCATTGTAGCATAGCAAATATGCAATTACTGAGATTTGCTAAAAACCGTTACTGCTACGTCCTTTCAAGCTATCTTTAGTATTTAAATGATTTTCTATTTTTTTAAGGAAATAATGATTGCCTTATTTGGGGGTTTTGACCAGAATGCTGTAGGAATTTTTCTTTTACCTTGAGTGTAGGCAATGAGAGGGATTTCCAATTAGTGAAATGTATAGGTTAGTTATGATTCATCTCCTGAAATCAGCTACACAAATTTGAATGGTTAGTTCTGGATGTTTTCCACTAAAATCTTATGCATTTCTGCTTAGTGTTTGCCAAGGATATTGTATTTGTTGTCCAGATGCAGTTTTTCAATATGGGCACATACTGAAGGTTTAGGGTCTTCAGCATAAGGGATCAGTTAGGACTTGTTGTGGTTTGGACCAGATTGGCCTGATTTACCTCAAACCAGGGCAGAACTGTACTTTGACATCTATTAGACACTAAGATGTGTGGTTCTGCAAGTTAGATGATGATATTGTAGCAAAAGTAGAGAGGGAAGATGATGTTTCATTGATAGTTAAAAAGGCAAATCAGCGTGCAGGGCTTTTTAAGTGTGAAGCAAGCGTTACCTACCTAGTTGGAATGTGTTTACTTCATTTGATTATAAGTTTGTCTGAGTGTGGACAGTAGGGAATGTATTCTCTATATGCCGAGCACTGCATGAGCAAGAGGTGCCATGTAATTCCTGCCTGAAAGAATTTCTGGTCTGTAGCAGGTTGCATGGTCCTGTTAATTAAAGTCAAAATTAAATGCTAGATCTGTTGGCAGTGTTATTGCTCAGGTAAAATGAAGTAGCTGATAATGTGTTGATAGCGTATGATGATTCATGCTTTTGGGTTAGTCTGCTTTCATTGGCTAAATAAGGTTTATAAGAGGTTTGGATTTTTTTAGAACCATAATTTGATATTTTTTGCTTCTGTTGTAGGGTTGATAGCTAGTTAAAAGAGTTAACAACTGTATTTTCCCTTGGCTCTCTATTAGAGAGCTCTCTTTATGCATAAACCCCCTAAAGGCGACAGTCCAGAAAATATCTACTATATCTTCTCATTTGAGAGATGGTTGACTGTATGGGACTTATCATGGCTTTAATGTGAGTAGAAGCAACTTCATCATATCTCTGTTTTCTTATTTATACTTCAAAATGCAAAAGTTCACTTTCACTGTGAATGAGCCATGGGTTTGAGAAAAGCTTATTGTGATCCCTAACTCATAGAGCAACACAAAATTGTATATGTCACCTGGTAATAACCTTCACCTGCACAGTGTCAATAAGAATCACTCTGGGTAGAGGTAAAAAGTACCTCTATTTCGAGTATTTTTATGCATCTTATTAATTTCATCCCCCTATGAACAGAAATGATGGATAAAAAAAAAGTTATCTGCTTGAATCCTAAGGTTTTTAGTCTTTATTAGAACTATGCAAGTACTCAGGACTTTTCTCGGAAGGTTTTCTCATCAACATCAAAACTTAGACCTTTCCCTAATGCATAACATGTAGTAAGAGGAAAAATATATTTTTGAAGTCAGGCTGTTTTCTGATACAGCCACAAGAAAGAGATCTTTGCACAAGAGCTGGGGTAACAAGAACCCTTCCAGTATTTGATGTGAACTGTCAAATGGCCCACTTATAAGAACAATAACATGGATTCAGATTGAAAGCAGAGGTTTTGTTGTCTCTGGAGTACATCTGCCATGGAGATGGAGCTTGCAAGACCCCTCTGCAGCTTCCTTTCTTAGTCTTTCTTGTTTAGTTCTTGCTGTTCCTATAAAATGCTTGGGCAATGACACAGACTGCAAGACAGATGTTCTTGATGGTTTTTTTGGTTTAGAGAAATAGTTCACACACTGGATCCTCCTCCAGTAAGTGGTTGCTTGTGCAAAATGGAACAGTTTTAGCAGAAGTGATAGAGAGCACTTGAGACTGGAATATCCTATAGCTTTTGAGTTACAATCTTCCAGCTGTTGCAAGAGGAGAGTTTAGCTCTTGGGTCAAGGAATGGCTTGCATCTGAGCCTGGCATAGACATTTAAACCCTTGACTTGTCAACTTAGAAGTGAAAAAATACTGTTTTTTTTCCTTTTTCCTCCCTGTCTGCTTAGTTTTATATTCGTGTTGTCTTTGTGGCTTGTTTATAAAACCTAAAATGAACTGGTTTGACCATTGCAAACTTAACAATAACCATATTGTAATAAGTATAACCAAACACTTCTCTTGGGAGGTAGGAGTGGAATTTTTTCCCTTCTCTTTCAGAAAGAGTAACTGGAATAAGGTAAGGAAGAGAGAGAATTCCTTAGTGAGTGGGTGGGCTCCTTTAATATTTTCTTAAGTTTGTTCATTCTTTGTAGCTATATTGTCAAAAATGATCAGAGCTGTTAAATGTATATTTTGTATCTGTTTGGCCTTATTTAATCTAAGTACAATATTTCACTTGGTAAATGCTACTGGTTTAGCTGGTGTTGCCTGTCTTTGATGCGAGATTTCCTCTGCCTCTGTTCTCCCAAAGCAGACTTAATACATGATAAGGCAGCTGCTAAAGGGAGACCACTAATATCATTTGGAGTGTGTGGAGCAGAGAACAGAATCAGGATGGGAAATCAAACTCCAGAAGAGAACAGGTGACTGTCCCTAAAGGGGAGAAATAAGCTAAAGCAGCTGTTTGCATTCCAAAGTATAGGCCTACAGAGAAATGTAGCTTTGTTACTGACTTTCAGAAAAAATGACTGCATTGAAGATAAATTGTGAGTAATTTGTATAGAATATCACTTCTGTTAAGTAGGGAATTTAATGGCTAGCTCACCACAACACTGGCAGATACATGGACCTGGGGAGAAAAATTCTGAAGCTTACAACTGGCTTTTTCTTTTTAAGTGATCTTAGAGGTTGCTCAGAGGTTGCAACTGAACTGAAGAGAATCCTTGATACAGAAGGAATTACTCTGGTCCTTCAGCTTTGACCTCTGGAAATGAGCCTACAGTTATATACTATACAAAATCTGTATTGTATGTACATGTTTCCAATTTATCTGCCATCAGTCTCAATGTATAAGAAAGTCATTTTGGGGACTAATGACAAAATGATTCTCATCACTTGTTTAACCTTGGCCAAGTGTTCTTGCGAATCTGTTTTCTCTAATATTTGTATTAGATGCAACGCCCCACCATTATGCATGGTGAACTTCATGATCCTACTGAGTGTCAGCAACTATAAATTTTAAAGAGCTAAGCAGTTAAAGTATGTCTTTTGATCTGCAGAAGAACAAAATATTCTAGAGAGTCTGTTTTGAAGAGCTGATAGCATAAGATTTAAGCTTTTGCTGTCTAATCTTCATTTCCTACTGAAAGGACTAAGATGTCACTAAAAGTGAGGTACTTCGGTGTAATTGCATCATCGCTCTGTGCGTGCTTAACCATGATGCACTTGCTAGCACGGAGAAGCAGCTTAATAAGAAAGGTTCTCATATTCTATAACAATAACAGAGCTTTCTGTATATAGGCTGAAATGTTACTTTTTTTTTTTCTGAAGCTATGTAAGCCTTTTTTCCTTGTACTCATAGGTTTGGCTTTGAGTGTTTAATATATAATGAGGATGATCTATTGCTGTTTCTTGGTAGGTAGTCTATTGAACAAGACTGAACTGAGCTAGGAGAAGGTAATGTAACAGGGCAATGTGTGTAGGAAGACCATAGTCCTGCTGGGCTGTTTTGTAGCTTTTGAAAAGCTGATATTTATAGATGTGACTATACTGAATATCTGTGCAAGCGTTTGTCTCTTATGAATGCATGAAGTTGATGGGACCTGTGGAGGTCATAGTGTTCAGCTCCTCTGCTCAGGCAGAGTCACCTGAAGCTGGTTGCCCAGGACTGTGTCCAGATGACTTTTGAGTATCTCTGAGGATGGAGACTCTGCAACCTTTCTCTGTGGCGTATGCTAGTACTTAGTCACCTTTATGGTAAAGTGTTTCCTGATATTCAGATAGCACCTTCTGTGTTCCAGTTACATCTTCCCTTCAGGTATTCATACATATTAATAATATCCTCCACAAGCCTTTTCTAGGCTTAACAGTCCCAGCTCTCTCAGCCCTTCCTTTTATGAGAGATGCACAAGTCCCTTAATTATGTCAGAGGCCATTTGTTTGACTCTGTTAAGTACCTGTGTATCCTTCTTGTACCAAGGGGCCCAGATCTGGACACAGTATTCCAGGTGTGGCCTCACTAGTGTTATATGGAGGGGATTGTCCTTCTGGCAATGCTTTGCCTAATGCAGCCCAAGATACCCTTAACCTTCTTTGTGGTAAAGGCACCTTGTTGGCTTGTGTTGAACTTGATGTGCATCAGGACCCCGGGTCCTTTTCTCCCAAGGTGCTTTCCAGATGACCGTTCCCAGCATGTGCTCATGCATGGGGTTACTCTTCACCAGGTGCAGGACTTTGCACTTCTTATTTAACTTTGAGGTTCCTTCTCCACTTCTCCAGTGTGCCAAGGTGCCTGTGGAAGGCAGTATGACCTTCTGGCATATTGGCCACTCCTCCCAGTTCTGTGTAATCAGTAAATTGTCTGAGAGTGTGCTCTACCCCGTCATCCAAATCATTAATGAAGATGTTAATGGAGTGCAACCAGTATCGATCCCAGGGTACACTGCTAGTTCCTGCCCTCCATCAAGGCTTTGTACCACTGATCACCACCCTCTGGGCCCAGCCATTCAGCCAGTCTTCAGTCTACTCACTGTCTACTCAGCCAGCCCTTATATCACTATGAGGATCTTATGGGAGATGGTGTCAAAGTCATTACTGAAATCCAGGTAGGCTCATGTATGTCTGGAAGCCCTGTTTGCCTTTGATGTTCCTCACCTATTTCAGTGCCAGGTGAGCTTTTGCTTTTCTAACCACATCTCTGCATACACAGGCAGTGTCTCTGTGTTGCCTTCAGGTTACTTGTCCCTTGGTCTACCTTCTGTGTAGTTCCTATCTATGGTTGAGTATTGACACATTCCTTTGATTTCTGAATATCTCAGATTGTCTGCGATGGACACTGGCTTTTATGCACTTAGGTTTGTAGATGCAGACAGAGTATTCTGTGGCGGGTTTTGCCCACCGCTGCGTGACAGTAATGCAAAAATTGGTTGGGTGGTGATGGTTTTTGGGGGGTGTGTGGGGTTTTTTTGTTGGGTTGGTTTTGATTTATTTTTTTTTAAGGCTGGATATGTGACTTTGCCTCAGTGAAGATCTTGCTTGAAGAACTAATTCATTTGTTAAAAATCCAAATCCTTCCCCAAAATATCTGTAGCTCCCAATTGTTCTCGGTGGTTTTTTTCCTCATTTATATTCTCCTTAATGAGAAGGTCTTCTTTAATGTCAGAGGTCTTGGTATCTTTGTAAGATAACTGTATTGGAGAACACTGTCTGTATTTGGGATAATAAGCACCATTTATTCAGTGGTTGTAAGCGTTTTACAGTTTTCACTTCAATGTGCAGAATTATGCTTCTTAACTGATTTACTAGCGGACTTCTAAATACTTATAGTGAACTTTGCCCTGTTGGCTTTTTATATTTTGTATTAAAAATTATATTATAAAACTAGATTAATCAGTTTTTTGTTGTAAATACTCTTCTGATGCTTTTTTGTGTTCTGCTGCATTAAGGTTTGTTAATAAATAGGATAATGTATCTTGTGTTGTGCAAGCATGTTTAACTCAGTCATACAATGTAAGAATAAGTGCTGGCCAGTCCTTTTGTAACTTGAGATACCCTGGTGATGCTGGAAAATTTGTCTTTATTACAAATTTCACCATCGGAAATACATAGGAACAATGTGACATAGTTTAGCCCCAGCCAGCAGCTAGAACCGTGCAGCCGTTTGCTCACTCCCCCCAGTTTGAACAGGGGAGAGAATCAGAAGAGTAAAAGTGAGGGGGGGAAAAAGAACCCCTCATGGGTTGAGATAAAGACAATCTAACAGGCAAAGTAAAAGCCATGCAAGCAAGTAAAGCAAAACAAGGAATTAATTCACTGCTTCCTATCAGCAGGCAGGTGTTTAGCCATTTCTGGGAAAGCAGAGCTCCATCACTCATACGGTGACTTGGGAAAGCAAACCCTGTAACTCTGAATGTCCCTTCCCTCCCCCTTCCTCCAGCTTTATATACTGAGCATGAGGTCATGTGGAATAGCCCTTGGATCAGCTGTCCCAGCTGTGTCTCCTCCCAACTAGTTTTGCCTTCCCAGCCTGCTCACTGGTGGGGCAATATGAAAAGCAGAAAGGGCGTTAACTACCCAGCAACAACCAAAGCCACCAGTGCACTATCAAAAGTATTTCTCATCCCAAATCCAAAACCATAGCACTGTACCAGCTGCTAGTAAAAACATTAGCTCTGTCCCAACTTGAAACCATTACGCTATGCTATTTTTTCTATGCTATTCCTGTAATTTTTAACATACTTTGAGAAGCTTTTAAATTATAGAAGTTTTAAAACAGTAGTAACATTAAATAGTTTTAATAGAAAAATCAGGTTAAGTACTGATTTGCTGTTTATATACACATGCCATTGCCTCTTCAGAGTATACACATGCCATTGCCTCTTCAGTTATTGCAATGACCAGTTAATAAGACACTGGATTCAGATGTTTTTTTTGTGTTACTGGCAAATATAGACTAGTTAGTGTACAAAAGCTGCTAATGGGTGTTCAGGACAAGAAAAGGTGGTGTGAGAGGTGCTGCTGGCATCTGAAAGTCATTACGGTAGAATTTGCTTATTTCCTCTGGCTTAAACTTCAGTTATTTCATAAATTCTTCTCTATAGGCCTTGTCTGCCCATCGTAGAAAACTGCTTCCTTTTTATGAAATAAAAATAGTAGTTCAAATAAATTAGGTGCTAACCTTTACACAATAAATACACATTTATCTCAGAGGTATGAGTCTAAATAGCAAATCAATGTTATTACTAGGCATGCGGTGTTCCTGCTTACAAAGCCTGTGGGTTTCAAGAAATCGTAGGGGATTAGTAATGGATTGATGTTCCCCCTTTCTTTTCCCATGTAGCACACTTACAGGGAATTGGCACCCGATTCAAAGGCTGAAAGTATGTATATGTTATAAAGGTTTGTATGTACATGCTTAATTGTAGTAAAATTAACCCAAACAGTTTCATTTCAGTGGGTTAGAAAAAAAAAGTAGCTGAAGGGCTACAAGTACTTCTAAGACCTCTCTGTTGTCAGTTGGTATTGGACCAGTGCTCAGAGGCGTTTGAGCTTAGCACTAATACATAGTTACTGAAAGAGTGGAGAGGTACAAATTAGGAGCTGCAGAGTCCATAGTGGAGTTGAGTTTGCTGTGGCAAGCAATGGACATGGCAACCACCTTCAGTGCTAGTCTTAGAAGATTCTACGCAAAGTTAAATCAAGTTGGGGGGGGGCAGTAAGCACCTTTTTTTTTTTTTTTTTTTTAATTTGCTTTTGGGAGAAAGACTGTTACAGAGTCTATGAGAGAGACTCTGTGTCTGGAAGACATGAAGACTTTCTCACCCCTCACAAAAGCTCTATCCTTGATGGCTGTGAAGCTTTCTGCAGTTTTCTACCCGTAAAACACTAATGAATGTATGCTTTGAGATAGTTACAATATACCTTTAATTATTCAGAATTCTAGATAGGGAATTTTACATGTTAGCCCTAAACTTAATTTTTGCTCTCCGACAAACAAATCGCTGCCTTCCTGATTTTTCCGTCTGCACAAGGATGAATGTTGATTTCTGAAGAGCTGTAAAGTATAACTGAGCTAGCAGGAGCTGCTAGATTTTTGTGTATGTGTCTTCAAGAGAAGATGGTAAAAAGCCCTTCCCAAACGATACTGATGAGGAAAGAGAAACAAAGCAAAGGCTTTCTAAGAATTACAGCATCTGGACTTTGAACATGCTGAAATAAGGCTTTGAATGAGTAGTAAACCTGAGAAAGAGGAAGATAAGAGGCATCCAATGGAAGTGTATATAGTACATTATAGTGTATAGTGAGTAGCTATAATAACAGGGCAGTATAGAAAAGCAATTTTAAGACTTGCGTTGCTGGGAGAAGAGGCTACTAATCTTTGTCACGGCTCTAGATGTAAAAGACTGAAACTTTAATGCTTTTATGGATAATAGAAAGAGTTCTGAAATGTTTAAATACATTGAAGAATCACATACAGGATCTTTCCTACAGGTTTTGAGACACATTCTTCTTTGATGGACCTGGTCAGAAGTCCGTAGGTTTCAATGAATGACAATCTTTTCCAACACCATATCTTAATTGGGAAGGGGATGTCTCCAAAACACCATGCCATCATGTTACAGAAGCATATATGAGCTTGCTGATACAGTTTAAATAAAACCTGCCTACACTCAGAACCGGAGAATCTTGCTGTGTCAATGCTGTATTTGTTACAAAGCGATCTGAATGACTTGGCTGCACCGCTGGTTTGCTTGGAGTCTTTGGAACTGATTTGTCGGTATAACTTGGCACAAATTTAAATCTCTGACTATATTTGAATAGCATTCTTCACTCATCTCTGCCAATGGAGTAAGATAGGCTTTTCTAACGAAATATTTGAATACCTGGTACTCATAATCATAGAGGGCATTTCTCCATAGCTCATTTGTTTTATATAGACTGTCATAAGTGAATTACAGAGCTTTCATTGACGGAGTGTATTGGACCTTATAACTGAGACAGCTGGAGAACGTGTGGAGGTATTCTTGCTGTGTTTTCAAGTAAAGCAACAAACTTAAGTACCGTATCTGTAAATTATTGCAAAATTTATTTATAATAGAACTTTCATTTTAAGTAACAAAGGCTTTAGCTCAGAAGTAGTTAATGAGCTTAAAAGTATCTTTTGTTCTTCACAAGAAACCCTTAAAATGAGATGAAATGGTAAATTTGTAATGTTGGGGTGAGGGAGAATTTTGGCCTGGGTGTTAGGGCTGCAGTCCAGTTGTTTTACTGTGGGAATGAAAGCAGAAAGAAACTTTGGGAGTTTTTGAGTCTGTCAGGAAGGGTGTGCTGGTAGCAAACATACTCAATTAATCATAGTGAGACCCCACCTGCAGTCCCTGCAGCCAATTTTGGGGTCCCCAGCACAAGATAGACGTGGTTAGAGCAGGTCCAGAATAAGGCCACAAAAATGGTCAGAGGACTGGAGCCTATGAAGAAAGGCTGAGTGAGTTGGGGCGACTCAACCTGGAGAAGAGAAGGCTCTGGGGAGACCTTATTGTGGCCTTTCAATATAAAAAGGGGGCTTATAAGAAAGACTGAGAGACACTTTCTACTGAGGCCTCCAGTGACAGGATGAAGGGCAATGTTTTTAAACTTTTAAAGAGAGTAGAAGAGTTTTAAAGAGAGTAGATTTAGATTGTATGTAAGGAAGAAACTTTTTGTAATGAGGGTGGTGAGGCACTGGAACAGGTTGCCCAGAGAAGCTGTGGCTGCCCCATCCCTGGAGGGGTTCAAGGCCAGGCTGGATGGGGCTTTGAGCAACCTGGTCTGGTGGGAGGTGTCCCTGTCCACGGCAGGGGGGTTGGAACGGGATGATCTTTAAGCTCCCTTCCAACCCAAACCATTCTGTGATTTCCAGAAAGGATTAGGCAGCAAGAGAGATGATGTTATGTTGCCCACTACTATTATTGTAATCCTCTTTTTAAAGTTTTTGTTCTCTCCTCCCACCTCCTCATACCCCTGCTAGATATCATTCCTGTACTTCCCAAGCTGCCACAAAGTTCTGTGCTTCCTGTTTGGTGCTTGGCTTGTTTATATGTACAGAATGGCCACCTTAAGCAGACTCGGTAGCTGTTTCATATCGCTTTGCTGACCATACCGCCTTTATATGGCCTCATTAAAATTACTTTGTTGCTTTTGAAGAGTTATGCTTTGTTGTTGTGTATACATTAAACTTTTGCGGTGCCTTTGTGGAAATTAACTTGAATATAGGTATCGAGCTCTAAGATTACCCTCTAAGAAAATGGACACCAGAGTAATGTTGTAGTTAAATGAGGCATCACAGATTAGTCATTTAAATCGTCAAGTTTAAATTGGAAAGTGCTTAAAGCCACAGGTGAAAGCAAAATCAAGTAGCCTTACAAAAACCAGAATGCAATGATCAGGAGTGTGAAGGACAGTGATCCATATTTCTCATAAGAAATACAGAATGTTTTGGGTTTGAAGGGACATTAAAGGTCATCGAGTTCCAACCCCCCTGCCATGGGCAGGGACATCTCCCATCAGACCAGGTTGCTCAAAGCCCCACCAGCCTGGCCTTGAACCCCTCCAGAGATGGGGCATCTGTAACTTCTCCGGGCAACCTATTCCAGTGCCTCACAGGAAAGAATTGCTCTTCTGAAATGCCATTATTTTATTGAAATTGTAGGGCTTTCAATTAGAGGGTGTTTTTATAGGTAAAGTCTTCAAAAGCTTGTTAATCTCTAACAGTGAGTATGTCTCTCTCCTTTCTACTCTTTGTGCCACTTGCAGCGTGCTTCTTTGGTTGAGGTTCTCGCAGAATGAACAGTTTTATGAGTAGATGGAGAGAGGGAAAGAATTTTCTGTCAAGGTGATAGGTTTGTACTTACATCCATAATGAAAAGAAAAAACAAAACCAAAAAATGTGATTGCTCTGGAGACCAGCAACTGGCTTAGGTGCACAAAATGCCTTCTATAGCAGATCAGTTTGTGTGGCTGGGAGATTTGCTTCCTCTGAGGTCAGTTTTAAGTTTTCCTGTTGATTTGAGTAGCTTTGTCTTTGCATCATTTTATGATTCTTTACTGTATGAGAAAGCTGTGTTTTGGCTTGCTTGCATGTCAGAACAGAGTGCAGTAGGGAGATGTTCTAACTAGTTATAATCGAGCCATCTCAGGTACCAAAAGCTTCTAGCCAGGGCAGTGTGGATCTCTCCGTGATTAATTTACTCCTACACTCGGAAGCTTTGCAGTGCTGCAGTCGGGCTCGTCAGCAAGATGATCCATTTCTTCCTTTTGTAGAATCTGGAGCTCACAATGCTGTCTTTGATGCAGTAAGATGTGTCATGTTAATAAAATGAAGAAGGATGCAAAATAGAACTAAAGTTTGAGGAGCTGACTTCCTCTGGAGCTGTAATGACGCATCAGTCTGAAACTTGGTGGTAAGCAAGCAAAGGAGCTGCATAGCATATAACTGGGCAACACTGTGCTTACCTGGCTTCTGTAAGACAGACAAACTGGTGTAACCGGCTTGTGTTGCAGAATATGGAGTTCTCATCCTGCATGCATGGTCGCATAGTCTTCAGGGAAACGTGCTTTTATTGAAACTTAAGTGTCTCATCTCTAAAAGCTGAATATTATTTAGAAGCCGCTTTGACAGACTGGGAAAAATGAATGTGGCTTCTCTTCAATCTTTACAGAGATGCAAAATAATTCATTTTCAAATGTAATTGTGAGATGCTGTCTCAAGATTACTTCCTAAGGAATTATAACAGCATAAGTACAGGAACAAAAATTCAGTGTATCAACGTTGCACAAAAATCTCTCAAACTTCTGAATTCCAGATAGTCCAAGAAATCCTCAAGCTAAAATCCCGTTTTAGATTCTTAAGTTAGACACTATGTAGGTATTTATAGTTCGATCATATGCTTTGCTATTCTGTATGCATGAAGGAAATTAAATTTTTGTGTACTTACGATTTTATTTCACTAAGCAATAGGTGTTTGAGGAGACATACATTGAGCAAACTGGAAATAAATTTAGTCAGTTCTAGTTTTCTTAGGTGTTTTATTATTGGAAGTTACATTCTGAACTATTTCTGTTAATTATTTTTAAAGTAAGGGCTGAAACCATCTGTCTCCTTCTGATTAAGATTTTTTTAGAACCAAAAGCATTAGAATTTTTTCTTTTTTTTGAAGCTGAAAAATCCCTGAAAAAAATGCTCCCTCTGCAGTTCTGCTTTAACAATGAGTGCTGTGTAGCTGGGCATCTGTTTCCTCATTCAGTCCCACTACAGGCATCGTAAAGGCTATTTCCTACAGATCTCAAAGGGACTGAATGCCAGAATACGATGTTAGAAATAAGATTTACTAAGTATATTTCTCCATATTCGTTTACTTTCTATATATAAAGTGTTATTTCTGTGGAGCTGTTCCTGTCATTGCAGACAAAATTCTAGTTTAGTCATGCAGTCCTGTATGGACTGGTTTCTTTCTGATATTTTTTTATTAAAAGGGAAAAATGTATTTTCATAGGAAGCTGCCCAGTTTCTTGTTTCCCAAATTGAGAAATTTAACAGCTGTGAGCAGGATAAAAGCAGGTCTAGATAAGACACTTCCAGAAAAGAAAATTCTTCCTCCTAAAAAATATGGTTGCATTAAAACAATACAGAAGAACTTATAAGAACTGTGCTAAACTACTAATAGTCACAGAATTAAAGCATGTCTAAGGGGTTTATTGTAATAAAGATAGTAAGTAGCAGAACTTGAATTTGCTTGGTAACAGGCTCTGTTTTACTTCTATTTTTACTTTTTTAGATGGTATGAAACTAAGCTTCAGTTTCTTTTGAAATATTAGTGTTTTGCCTTAAAATGGGATGAACAGGTAGAATCAGTATGAAGAAATATTGTTTTCCACTGCAACTGGAAGAGAAAATACTGATCTTAATTGGATCGGATGTGGAGCTTTTCAAAGCCTGACTCCTTTTTCAGGTCCTTGGTTGATGTCCTTACTGTGAAGCTACTGGAAGTTTGCTTGCATTAAAGACTGACTGTTCTCTGCCGTGTTTTTAAATGACGTGTTGACTAACCACAGAAAATTATGTGGCTCATGGATTCTTATATTCCTTCACACTTTTATTCTTAGCAGTAAATTATTGAAGAAGGGTCTGTTTGACTTTTAATTCCTGATGCTAGCAATAAGCTAGACTTAAATATTACAGGTGATCATAGAAAAGGGTATATTATAAAGATGAAACTACTGCATTTTAGAGGGATTTTGTTGAGAGCTGCTCTCAAAGAGGAGATCGCTTCAGTCTCTGAATGAAAACAAATCAAGCAGTTCAGAGAGATCTCTGTTTGATGACAAGTGAGATAGCGTGGACTATGAGGGCAAAGGAGCTTGTGCAAAATTCAACAAATCCGAGGAGGTAATAACTTAATTCAGCAGGAGAAGTTTTAAGTATAGATTTGGAAAGACAGTTGCACATTACAGCTAATGGGTAGACTTTGTACCCATGAGCTTCTGTGGCAGGTCTTTTTCAGTAGCTCTGAAGATAACTGCAGCAAACTACATGCTGCGAGTATATATTGTTAATTGAAGAGTACTTAGAAAATGTTGATTTCTAGCATTCAGTACAGTTTTTAATGTAACTTCAATATTTTGTGTTGCCAAATTTTAAAACCAGTTTCCGTTCTATGGTGTACGGCAAGAGTATCCTTTCAAGTGTTAAGCGTTCAAGCTTAACACATAACTAGAATCTATTCATTTATAGGTTTCTAGATGTGGTGGGAAAAGAAAACTATGAACATACTGTAGAATAAGGAGTGTAAAATAGATCCAGGCATGGCTGATTGCTCTTAAGCTGTGAGTTAATGAGGCATGTTTGCACAGGTACCTCAGGTAGAAGCTGAGTATTCTGAATTGTCGCTGAAACATCTGTAAGGAGTTCTGAAGGCTTACAGCAGCTGGAAATCACTCTTAACACAGCTGGCTTTGACAGGAAGGTTTTCTGTGTCATTACAGAACTAAATTATTTTAGGGCCTTAGAGTAAATGTGTTTTGATTTTTGTTGGGTTTTTTTTTCTTTCCTTTTTGAAACACTTCTGGATCGTAAACCTATTCATAAATTAACCTGAGCAATCTCTTTCTGGTGGGCATCTTATGGTTTTGGTTTTTTTACTATTAAATAATGCAAAGATCTACAGAAGTTTAGCAATGCGAGTGTCTCTATTCATTAAAGCATTTTAAGAATATGATATATGTAGCAATCTTTCTTGGCTAATTGATGCCAGGGAAGAATGGCCATTATACTATTTCCTAATAGCTATAGGTGTATAGTATTTAGAAGTACAACTTAGCTTTGAGAGAGACAAGTGCATAAAGGGACTCCTCTTTTCTTTACTGCCTTGGAAAAACTAATTCTTAACTGTTTAGCATGGAATGCTGTAAAGTCGTGCTAAACCAGCTTTGCTTGTATCAGAGTTGCTCTGTGTGATTCTTTAGTTCCAGTTCTGGTTTTACAACTATATGACTTGGTTGATTTCAGAGCAATCAGTCCAGATTTTTTCATTTCTGTAAGTCATACTTTAGAGAAGCTTTTCATGGGACAAGAAAGACTTGCCAGAAAAGAACACTTTTAGAATCCTGCAGAGCAGTTGTCGTTGAATAAAAAGGTGGTTTTATGAAGGATAAAGCAGTTTTGTGTATGCAGTAGTGATCACTTGCATTGACAGTATGTTGGGGAAAGGATTCTCTTAGTGCTTGCTCTCTCGGGGACCATTTTCCTTCTCTTGCCCAGTGTATTTAGAGCGCTGAAAATGATGAAGACAAGCTGCTTCTGACCTGACTCAGAAGGTAATTGATTAGTTGCTTTGGAAGACATTCCCATTTCCAGTGCTTTGTTGACTTCACTGTTACTAAGACTACGTGTGAAGTTGTACTGGTTTTTCCCCCTGTTTATTTTTTAACATGCAGTAGAAATGCATCAAAATATTGGTGAGGTGATGATTGCTGATGTGTCTGTGGGTGGGGAAAATAAAAAAAATGGGGTCAGATGCACTTTATGCCTTGTTTTTTCTCTCAAGCTGCTACTCCTTTATTTTCTACTGTTTGACTTCACTGTTAGTCAGTGAATCCAGTTTCCCATTTCTGTATGTGGGTATTTGTTCTCCCAGTGGGGTTGTTGGGGTGAGAAAGGGTGGGGGAAGCCTTTAATGGCTTTTACGGTTCACTTAAGCAGGAGGCTGAGGAACAAAAAGAAATACCATATCCATGTGAGGCACCAGAAATCTATGAACCCCATCAGAGCATGTGAATGCAGACGTTGAAGATAACAGGGCGCCTGTACGGTGTACCAGTTTGTGATGAGCTTCTAAAGGCAGGGTCATGGGAAGGGATGGGAAAGTACCCTTCAAGGGTACTTCAGTTCTACCTCTCTCTATTTTGTAATTAACTGTGAACTGGGTAGACATTCATGTGGAACTCCTCTTAACGGTTCATGTGGAACTCTTCTTAATCTTGCAGTGTTGCATTTGCGTCAGGAACTCTGCCATCATGAAGTGTGGAGGAATTATACTATTCCCCCTTTTTCTTTTGTTAGCCTTAGCTTGAGCATCTTGTAAGAGTTAATTAGCCTGTTATGCAAGAGTATACTGTCTCATAGTATTTGGTACCAAGACACAGGAATTTTTTATATTCATACTACCTGCACTGAAGTAATGTATTTTGTTATACAGAGTGACCTTTTTTGATGCAAGGGATTTTGGAGTTCTCTTATCAGATAAGGTTGGTATAATACCATCCACAGAGGCTTCATTCTTGCAAATCCTACATATTTACATATAAACGCTGTATGTAATGAAATACATAAGCATACACATTTATATATAGAAAGACCTAAAGGAAAAGTGTTTAATCTAAAACATAGATTTTGTTTTTCAAAACTCTTATGTGGATCCTGAACTGAGTTTCGGGATTTTTTAGTTCTTATTTTGTTGAGCATAATGAGGAATAAAATTGACAATAGTAATAACTAAAGAGTTATTAATCCTTGCCAAAGAGTAAAAGTGCTACATTTCTGCAACTCTTTCTCACTCACTTCACCCACAGTACATCGAACAGGTAGATGAAACTGTGTTTGTGTAGGTAGTAAGAAAACCTGGTTGGCAAGAGGAGGTAATAAATGATAGACCTTGAACTTATTCTGAATTGGCTTTTGCCCATCAAGAAAGGTAGATCTTATTGCAGTAAACTTGCTTGGAGCCAGAGTTAATATATAGTCAAAGTTCAGATGACAAGAAAAAAAGCAAATAGTGTGGTTGTAGCAATTGTGCAGGGAGTAGAGAACAAAGCAGGAAACCTAATCATGCAGCAGTATGGAGTCACATTGCATCTATGTTAGTGCAGCTTAGTTCAATGTGTCACCTCAAACATATTAGAGTTTAAAAAATAAAATGCAGAAAAGGGAGATAAGATATTGTCCAGAGCTTTTTTTTTATTACAGAGAAATTGGTAAAGGACATCAAAAAAAAAAATGAAGTAAAAGCTTGAAACAGAAGGTATTCTCTTTTCCAACAAGCAATGAAACTTAATATCTTGCTTTGTTGTAATATGTCTTGTGACTACCCAAAATGCAGATCAGTTTGTGAACTGCTTAGAGAAGTTCTTGAAAGAAAACTTTTGTCTACATTTATGAAAAAACAAAGGTATTACTGAGCACCAGTCAAAACAGTTCTGAAACTGTGGGATGTCAAAAAGATGTGGTTGTGGGGAAGTACTGCTCTGCAAGTATTTGATTGGTGGTATTTATATTTTTTTGAGTACTGGTATTTTCTTTGGTCACTGTAACTACTGCAAGGGATGTGATGCTGAGTTTTGGTAGACCTTTAGGGCTGACTCACACTGCCCTGGTTGGGCTCTGTGCCGGGGCCTGTATCTGGGCTGATGATGAGTATCTGAATGATTGGCACAAGTGTTTTCCTGCTATGCCTGATGGGTGTCTGACATGTGTTTTCCTTAAACTGTTCACTGTAACTTAGAAGCTGTTAAATTCTTCAAAGAGCAAAGAGAACAACTCTTTTTCTCTTTTTGCATGGATAGATTGAATCTGAGAGAACTTAAGCAGCTCATCTTCCATTGTGCCCCACTGTTGTGGGACCCTACTGATTGCTTGCGTGTTGGTGTGCGTTTATCTCTTGGTTTCTTCTTACCACTTTTGTTCTACACTTTTGAACAATGTAATTATTTTGGTGCTTTAGCAGAGGGCTAATTTGGGAAAAACAATTCCCACCACTGGGAAAGTGAGAAATGGAGAGGGAAGAAGAAAATATTCTCAATAGACTTCTGAAAGGGAGAGGGCAAATGGTTGACTGGATATTGTAGCTGATCATTGTCAAAAAAACTTTGCTGGAGTTAATGAAAGAGAAAACAGGAAAGAGAACCAGTGCAGACTGATATTTCTCAGGTGTCCTGTGGATTCCTGCATTTTAGGTTTCAGAAAATAACTTAAGATATACAATAAAATAGGCTGTGGACCGTAGGGTGGGGTTTATTCCTTTTTAGAGAAAAGCAGTAAAGGGCATTTTAAAAACAGACAGTAAAAAGGATTTTTCTGCTGTTTGATAGTGTGAATATAAAAGCAACACGAAAGACAAATATTTCTGTGAAAATGACACCTCTGTTTGAAATGTGTTAATAATTCTATATAGGAGGAATGGCTATTCCTTTTGTGCAGCTTTTATTATTGTAGTATAGGGATGTGTCTTATTTATCTCTATGTTTATATATTCATTGCCAAAATCTGTGTTGGAATTTTCTTAGTAGCAAATAAATAGCAATTTTGTGGAATACCCCCTTTCGTGATGTTAAGATATGAACTAGTTGATTTAGTAGAGTTAATACTTTATTGTGGTGAAAACCAAAGTTGGAGCTCTGGGAATTAAGAGTATGCCAGTTTCATTGAAATCTGATGGATTTCTTGGTGTAAGACAAAACACGTGGCAAAAACACGAATGGTTGTAATTTTCCTTCCTTTCTGCTCAGTCTAGGCCAATTGAAGTGGTTTTAGGGAGAAATTTCTTGGCAAGATGGTAAAATAGGAGTATTTGGGTATAATCCTACCCAGATATAGTGACCGTACCCCAGCATTCCAGGAATGGAGGAGCTTGGTTGAATTTGAACTATATTTCTTAGAACAGTGATTAAAAATCCTGTCAAACAGCACTCTTTATGTATTTATCAAAATAAAGCTGTGAGGCCAAGATAACTCCCTCATTTCCTACTGGAATTAAAGTAGTTAAGATAGAACCTGCTAAAGAAGTCTGGTGTACTGTATTGTGCAGGTTCAACAACCCAGTGTCAGAGGTGCAGTTTCTTCTGAACTTGTTTTAACTGGTTGGGATTCATCCAGCCTTGAACCAAAATTTTAAAGAAGTCATCTTGTAAACAGGAGACTTCTGATGACTCTCTAATATTTGTATGAAAAATAGTGATTATACCAAGGATCTTTACAGTATAACACTGGAATTTAGAGTCTTGCTATAACTTGGTAAAATAAATGTTGAACTAAGCAAATGATATGGCATCCCCAACAAATCCCCAGCAAAACACCCCCCCAAAACCCCCATTTTTCTCAGTGAACATGTATCAAAGTCAGTTTTGAGTTGTACTTAATTCTAGGTTAAACATTCATATGTTCTGCATTATTTAAAAATCAATATCCTTTATTTTAAAGGATTATCTTTCAGTGCATGTAAGTCTGGGCATGTACCAGCATTGGTTTTCAAATATAAATTGTGTTCGTCTAATGCCAGGTGCCATGAGATTTGTATTTTCATTGAGTATGTTACTTAAAGTTCAGTGACGGTTGTTTCCCTTCTAGTTTGCAGATTTTCTCTGTGCTACTCAGTTCTGCTGTTTGACTCCACCAGGTTGAAATCTACGTAAGCTGAGGCTCTTCCTTTGCATCTGTGCATTTCCCTTTTCTACCTTATTCTTCACAGATGTGAAGGATCAGTTTGTAGAGAGCTCAGACTTAACCTGATTTCCCTCAGGTTTCCTCCTCTCTACAGCCAGTTATCACTTACCAGTTTGTCAGGTGCAAGGGATCTATTACACAGGAGGTCTTGTACTCCCTACACAGAGTATGTACTCTGGGGAGCACCTATTTTAATCCCACGAACTACAAGTTCTGGTCACTAAACCCTGCAGCTTGAGCCACTTTATATCTCTTCTTTCGATTCAAATGTTCTGCAGACACTGTTTTCAATCAGTTGTTCCAATTCACTCAAGAATTTAGCAGCACAGGTCCTGTTTGGGGGTACAGAATGCTCTGGAAGTTTGGTTACAAATTTAACACTCTGGGCATATTAGCAAAAATCTGTCTGCCTGTCATGTAAGGGTTACACAGGAATGGTCCTTTTTATATACCTTTCTATCCATCCCTCCTTTGTTCTTCCCCTTTCCCTGCATGTTCCTCTATTGATTTGCGTGGCTTTGCTGACCACCGCCCGCATCTACCCCCAAAATCCTGGACCTTTAAATTTTACACCCTTATCAGTGGCAAAGTCCTAGTTGTCTCCAGTTTCTTGACAGCCCATCAGTTAATGTGACTGACCAGGCTTACTTCTTGCCTGTCAGGTTTGTGTCTCTGTATTTTGTGTATAATCTTACTGAAATAATCATTCCCATGTACTTTTATCAATTAACGTGACTGACCAGGTTTGGTTTTCTTTACTGTCTCCCTCATTTTAACAATAAGGTTTGTGTCTCAGTATGTTTTTGTTCATGGCTGCTTCTTTCTCATTACTTTTTGCATTGAAAAGGCCCTTTGCCAGGTACTCTTAAAGGAGCAGACGCTCTTCTTTCACATACCCTCACAATCTTATCAGTACCTTAAATGAAATAGTTATGATTTGAGACAATTTAATTTTTAGAGTAACACTTGTGCAACTGTGGCTATAGAGTGGGCTGTAAAGTATGGGTGTGGAGTTTTTTTCTTTTTTTCTTTACACAGAATTTGAATTGTGCTCTTGCAAATCTCAGGACTCCAGTTTTTCTGGAAATGACTTGATCCTAAAATTTGTGCTTTCTGTCTTAAACTGTTGAAGACCCAATAGATTCTTTGAAGTGCTTCTAAATAATATATTAAAGCAGAGAAGTTAGTTTTCAGTAGGTCAAACAGTTGAAATAGGAGACTTACTCCTGTCCCGGTGATCATAATTTTTTTTTAAAGTGGGAATTTAAAGGTTCAAGTACATTTGCAGTCCTGCTTCTATGACAGATCTGAACTCTAATTTTGTATATCTGTTTAGTAATTGATAAATGTTTCTTTTTGCATGTGTGCACACACGTGCGTGACATCACTTAAATGTACGCAGCTTGGTACACAAGACTGCATTAGGGGGTACTGTTCTAGTTTTAAAATTGCATTTTAATTGCCTTCAATGTTCATTTGCTGACAATGTAAATGATTGTCGAGTGTATTGAATTAATTACGTTCCTTTAATTGAAGATCTGCTTGTAACAACATAAAATTGTATCACATTATAAAAAAAAAACCCCACTAGATACCACTTTGACTGTACAGAAGTTGTGAACTAGAACACTGAGGTTTGACTACAGGGGTGTGTTTTAACCCAGAATATGGTTATTTTCTAATAACGATCTTTCAGACTTTCTAAGATTCAGTGAACAGTCTGTATCAGAGTTAACTTTTCTGGTCTGGGTGTTTCAGTGCTTTTTTTTTTCTTTCATAAAGCATTTTATTATGTATTTTATAGTTCCAGAAATATATTCTTCTGGTAGACATACAGGACTGTGAATGTTTGTGTGAAATTTATTGATCCTACTATATCATAAACAGATGTAATGTGCTTGTGAGAGCTCATATATGTGAAGTTTGGCCTTATGGGTATTCCTATATATGTGAGTGGGTGTATGTGTGTGGCTAAAACACAAGTAGGAAGAGTTGAGCCCTCCTCCCTGCAAGCCTGGGCTTCACAAGGAGGAGTTGAACACCAGAGCTTCTATCGGGGGTTGTAGGATTCTATTTCACTCCCATTTTTAACTCATCCTGTCAAGTTAATATCTTGAAGAATAATAAAGCAAAATTACACTCTTATTTTTGACTTTCAAAATACTTCTGTATCTGATTCTGGTAGCGTGAAGAATTGCCTGTAATAATGAAGAATACATGAATAATACATCTATAATACTATTTAGCAGAGATGACAGGGTCTTCTGTATCAGAAAGCTCCATTCTTAAACTCATTGTGTATTACATATTCAGAAATAAGCCAAATCATAATGGGCTGGAATTATGAGCATGTTGTTTCAGGAACTTGAATAATTATCTCTTTCCGGGTTTCACAATGAAGATTTTCTTTAAAGGGAAAAATAAATCCCAAGTCTATTTGGTCAAATTAAACCTTCATTTGCTAATATGGCAGACCTGAAACTGCCCTCGAGTGGGTCTTGCTAAGTTGCTCTTATCAGAGAGAAGCCAGTTTTCTTCCCCACCAGTGTTCCAATAATCTTCATATGCATCTGCTTCTAACGAGTTTTTTTGACAGATGGGGGAGAGAAATGCCATTTTCTTGTGCATAATGTGGTATGTAATATTGCACGCAGACCTTTAAATTGTCTGTAAAGATTTATCTCTGATCACTGCTGTAAAATACCACCTTATTTACAATTAAATGAAAAACTCTATTTGTCAGACTCGTCTAGCCAAGTATTTTAAATGTCACAAATCAGTTGTTTGCTTCAGATTCAAAAGTTATCTGACTTAGTATCTCAGTGTTTGCAGAGGGGAGCAGAGAGCACGGATGCAACATGGCAAAATGAAGCAATGTTAAGGTGCTGAGAACTTCAGTCTTCAACTAAAAGCCAGAAAAATTGATGACACTTAGAGACAAACTTTTTAAATAGAATAAAACTTTAAATTAAAAAAAACCCAAACAAACCAACTCCTAAAACCAACGCAGTATGATATTTTGGAAGGCATTGTTCTGTTCTCTGTTGCTACATGTTGTAACTGAGTAAATCATCCAGATCCTTACATATTCTAGCACTCTTGAAAAGTGTATTATAATCTTATTGGTCATGAACTGAGCAAATAAGTGAGAAATGCTGTTCAAACAGTGCTTTTCTGAGTTACTGGGTGACAAACTGAATTATGCTTCTGTTCCTCAACACAAATATAAAATTCACCATTGACATAGTGCTTAGAGAGATGGTTTAGTGATGTCTATTAGTTGGGCATCTTTTTTCGGAATGGCAGGAGTTGAGTTTTTTGAGCTTGCTTTCAATTGTTTAATTTTAGTGACTTTAGCTGAAGACATGGAAAAATAATTTTACAGTTAAAGCCGCATAAACCTTTGCTGGTGAGGTGAGTGACACCAAGTACAACCGGAATAGGGAAGACTTTGGAAATTTGCTGGTCAGACTTCTGCCTCTGAGTTGAGGCTAAGTTTTCCAATCTGTGGATATTCTAGGTTAGGCAATGACATTCTGTTCAAGTGGTCTATTTAGTTGAATAGCTCTTCAACCTGCTTTTATTCATTAATGCTTTGTACCTGGTAAGGATATCAACAGAAAATTCTGTGGTAGACTTGTGGATGTGAAAGCACATAATGTAATTAGCTTTAAAAGAGTGTAATGAGAACTTTATGGATTATTCATTACTGAGGTGACGGCAGTAACCAGATGGAAATTATATACTTGGCAAAAAATGACCACTTTTGTAAAGGAGCTCGCACATAGTTTTGCAGAGTCAGGTTGTTGCACACCTGTGTCTCCCAACTTGGGGACAGTCAGCAAAGTCCCTCCTGAGGACAGGTGCACCAGTGCAGAACACTAGAGTCAGAAGTCTCCCTAAAAGTGTGTGTTTGTATATATCTAGAGAGATACATATGCATAAAATAAATTGTAACAACTTGTTAATGAAGTATCAGGTTTTGCTGACTGTCTCTGAGCTTGCGGAGTGTGTAGCAACTGAGCGGGGAATTTAGGAGAAAGATGCAGTATCATTTGCAAGGTAATTTCACGTATTCATGCCCATCCCTACTTCTAGGAGTAAGAAACACTGTCAAACTTGTGCAGGGATCTGGAATTCAAATGGTCTGTGTGTCAGAAGAATATGCCAAAGTGGTTGACAAGTGCAGGAGAGTCCCAAACTGGTTTTGTTACTTAAGTCAAAATAAATTAATGTCAGAATGCAAGGAAATAGGTAACTGGAAGGCATGCCTATATGCAGATTAAGGAGTCATTCAACCTTGTGTAAATATCACTCTAAAATTTTTCAGACCTTGAATTAAATGAAGTTTAGCAGCTTTGATTTTTTCAGTATGTGTAAGGGAGAGATATAGCTACTTGGAAAGGAAAGCTGTGACAATTTTGGGGGTTTTTTTGGTGGTTTGTTGGGGGCTGGTTGTTGGGTTTTTTGTTTTGGTTTGGTTTTTTTAGGAAAAAAAAAGCCCACAGCAAAGAAACAGACACACAAAAAAACTCCTCCTTTCTAATTTGTAGCGGTTAACAAAAGTGATCTCCTTAGTAACTTAGTAGGGTGTACGTGACCATCATATTCCATTGTATTTATAGCTGAAGGGTGACCCTCAGCTAGTGCTCAGCTTGCTGGTCCTGCTCCAGTGCTGTGGTGCTGTTCCTGGGAGTACTTGGCTGGACCTGAGCCGGAATGTGCTTAGCACAACGTTCCTGCTGGATGACAAGTGTTAGGGGTGAGTTGGGAGTTAGAGTTCAGTTAGTTGTGCGTGTCTCTTGGGAGCTACTTAGGAGCTAAAGAGAATGAAAATGATAAAAAAAACAAATCAGGGCCAGATATGTTCACCCAAATGTTGCCACCGTTTGGTTTACCAGTTCTGCAGTGAAATGTTCATGGTGAAATAATGGCTCTGGTGCTCTGTGTGATGTAGTTGTTGTTAGGGGCCTGCTGAACTATTTTCATGTATTACATAACCTGAAGTCTACCATTTGCATGGTTATTCAGAGCTATTCAAGATAACAAGAATGAGGATACAAACTCTTGCATGATATCAGATATTATCAGCTAATGAGCGTCTAGCAAAGAGAATGTTGTGTCAAATTGAATTCTGACCCAGAGTTTCCACGTATTAGCAATTATAGCTTGATTTGATAATAAAATCTTTAATATTTAAAGCTTAATTATAGGAAAAGAGTCTGCAGTAATCAATGTAGCTGCCGTATTAAGCATACAACAGTTAATTTACTAACATAAAGAATTCACAAAACTAATTACATTCTAGTCTTTAGGATTTACCGCATTTAAAATTTTAGCAAGCAAGAATGTATCTTTGTGTTCTGACTGAGAGGTTGAGGTCAAACTCTACAAGGAACATACGATGACAACTGGATTCTTTTTTTTACATGGCCATATATTTTCTCTACTTTATTTTATATGCACAGTGAGCTGCAGATAGCTTTGAAAAAAGTATAAGCAAGTCAAGCATTTAAATACACTAAAAGTTATATTCCCTTAGAAAAATGAGACTGCAGCATCATGCCAGGACATGGATTCATTTGTATTAGGAAAAAAATGCTGTTCTCTCTGAGAAACAAAATGATTGTCATTGTGTCCGACATATAAACACACTGTGCTCAGGAGTCTTTCTTACTCAGGTGGTCTGGTTACTTTTAAAAAGTATGGGATGTGATCTGCTCCTTCTTAATATTAAATTTCAGAGGTACAAAGTCCACTTCTAGAAGCCTTCTCTATTGGAAATCAGTTTGAGTTGACTTTCTGGAGCTTGACAGCAACCCTTTTGTGTTTTTGATAGGAGGTTATTCAGAATACCAGAAGGTGGATTATGGCTGCGAACTGGGAAGAGAATTTTTATCCCCAGAGCGAAGTATAATCAGGAAGTTGGGGAAGGATTTAAAGAAAGCAGTTGAGTGACATAAGAGGAAGGGGTGGTTGAGTTGCTACTTGCTTTTTTGTCTTACAAAAAGATGTAGAATCCCTGTGCTCTGATACAAGAAATATTAAATATCCATGGAGTTTCAGAAGCAAAGCACCAGCCTCTACGCTTTGTCACAGAAGGTATATAATGCTTTGCTCTTGTGTCTGCCATATATTAATTGTAGTTCTGCACCAGTCAGTGTTATTTAGCAAAATATATTAGGCTTCATTTTCACGTGCACTGAGGAAATCACACTTTCTAATTAAGGTATATATCTCAATAATTAGGAAATAATAACAGGGGAAAGGAAGATGAGAACTGAGTTGGAAGGAAGTCAGCAGTTTCTATCTTTATGCAGTTTTTCTGCTTGTGTAGAAAAAACATATACAAATGATGTATTCTCACAAAAAAATGTGAAATTTCTATTTATTTAACTAAAAAAGAGCTGTCAGTTTTATAAATTAATAAATGGTTGTAGGGCTATTTTTATTTATTTTTTTTTTTCAAACTGATATTCATACTTTGGCCACCCACCAGCTGGAGAAAGGTGACGTACTCCGTGTCTGGCTCCCAAAGGTAGGACCGTGCTCACATGTCTGTATTAATCACTTAACTGGTGGACAAACCTCAGGGAAGACAGACAATATTCAGGTTGTGATAATTCCCTGTTCTGGAGCTATTGCTTGTGGACTTTATAAGAAACTGGTATCTTTGGCCTCTGCTCTCTGTCAAATTCACACAAAACGGGTGATTAAATTCAGAAGCTTCTGAAATGGATCTGGCAGATGTTTCTGAGTAAACAGCATAATCGCCCAGTTTGATTTTTGGGGAAAGCCAGGATAAAGTAAATAGTAGAACTGTTGTATATAGGAAGCTGTTTCAGATATTTATGCTTTTACAAACACTAAGTCCTATGTAATTTTTGAAACTTATCACCAGTTTGCTTATGCAGGTAGAATTAACATAATAACGATGTGATATTGCTGCTGAAAGGTTTTTTATCTAAGGTTTTTTCTTTTGCTGATTGAGAGGCAGGCCATCTGCCACAAAGTGTTCCACATTTGTCTTTAGCGTGCCACCTGAAACTTTAAGTGAGACTTTTAAGTGAGATTCAGTCTGTCCCATCTTCTCACATACTGGATTTCTTAAAAAGGAAATAGGAATCTTTTTTATGATACTAATATACTTGACTACTCAGACTTCTGCAGATGAATCTTCAGTTGCTCAAAATGGCTGTAGTTTCATACTGACAGATTGTTTTACATGGGGTTACACACATGATCAGAGAAGGGATCTTGATCAGATGCTATGCTGGAAAAATGGGGATGAAAAGGGATATTAAACAAGTGTCACAAAATTAAATAATCCCTGCCAGCACTGTGTTTTACATCCACATCTCTGAATTAGCTGAAGATACATAGATGAGAAGTGTATTTGTATAGATGGAAAGATCAGTTTTTGTTTGAAGAAGTCGGTCTTTCCTCTGGTGCTTGAAATGTAAGAGCAGCTTTCATTTTTGATAAACCATCCTCTAATCTGGATAATTTGGAATGAGGCAATAGGAGAAATGAGTATTTGTACCATGTTGTGTCACTGCTTTGCCAATTCTTCCCACCCCCACTCCCCTTTGGCTTTTTTGAGCATGTTGCCAAGACCCTTTAAGTGAACAATAGGTACAGGTTTAAGATAATTTCTGAATAAAGGAGTTTAAACTGCTCTTGCAAATGCACAGTCTATATTTGGAGTGATACGGTTCTGAGGGGGAGCTGGGTGTGATAATTAGCAGGTTGTTCAGCACTTACTATGATATTCTGAAAGTGCATGCCTGAATGGGAACTTGATGAAAGGAAAGCATGAGAAATGCCAGGGTGAGGTCTGCAAAAAGGAAAACTTGATTCTTTTGAAATGAATGGAAATGGAGTTGTGGATTTTGGAGACCAGATTCCCTTAATTCCATGTTATTGTCAAATTTGTGGATTGACAGTCCAACTATGGCAATCCTCTGACTGCCCTAGAATATTAATAACGGTAGTTCCACCAAAATTTCATAGTGGAAAGGCACGATACTGATTTATGTGCAAGAAAGTAATCTAGAATGCTGTGTGGAGATTGCATTACTGTAGAGCATAAAGCGGGCTGTGTGACATAGGAATAAACTGCTGGTAATGAGTAGTAGTTTAAGTAAAGCACTGAGTAGCTAGATCATAAAGTATAAATCTTGCTCTATTTTCTTATCTTTGGTTGTTATTACTTAGAAATCTAATGAGATTGACTGCAAAATTAACTTTCGGTGGAGGGTTCATAAAATAAACAAGAACAAAGTATTGTTAGAAGGGTGAATTTTATCTTAGTGTCTTAGAATGTGGCTTTTCAGACTGATTAGAATTTGAAACATGCCTGGGAATTACGAAGAAATAGTTATGTTAAAAATGGCTCCAGAGCAGCTTCTTAGAAGAGAATACTTTGACCTTGAGAAAGATAAAACCAGAACAAGTGTAAATAGAAAGAAAATAATCCTGCTATTAATAAGTACTATAACAGCATTGTTCATGATGGAAAAAAGCAAAATAATATGGAAACAGATAGATAAGAGGGCAATATTCATAGTAGTCAGACATGCAGATCTCTTAAGAAGAAATCAGAGTATAATTAATTTTAAGATAAAGTTTATTTTGTGTCTGTTCTAAGCTACCATGAAAACAAAGGAGTTTAAGGGCCTTGGAACAATCTCAGACATAAAATAGCATACAATGCTGGTAATATCTGTAACATATTTGGTCAAATCAGGAAATGTTGAGTTTAAGTCCCTTTAAAGGTATTAAAGGAGGAATGTGTGCAGCAATCCATTGCTTCCAGTAATGGATCTCCAGATTTTTAATCATGTGTGGGATGATATATCAAGTTCTGAATTTTTGGTATCCGTGTAACCATCAAGAGCTGAGCCATAAGAAAACACAAAGCTAGAAGCTAAAACATGTGTTCCTTTGCTAGTCCAGTACTCAGCAGGTAAGCTTAAAAAAATATCGGAGTAGATACAACGTGGGGAAAAAAAGAACCATGCACACAACTCCAATACAATGCCCTGAAAAACCTGGTTTTCCCTTAGGTAGAAAAAGTCTGAAGTGAGGGCCGATATTTTGAGCTACAAAGTCACTGTGAAGCTGTAATGGGCAGCAGGCCAACTTGTCCTTTTTATTCTCTGTTTTTGAGAAATTTACTCACAAGTCCTTGTAGTATTTATTTTAACTATTAAAGGAAAAGATACAAATTTTTTTGTAATGGTTAATCTTCTTCAAATACTTTGGCTATATGAAAGTAATAAAGCATCATGGAGACATAAACAAGAAATTCTTGCTTGCAAATGTGGGTGTTGAATAAATATCAAATTAGTTCTGGCTGTGAGTGTAAAAGTAAATATTCCTATCTCATACTGAACACTCTGCCAAGCGTTTTCTTGCAAAATATTGCCGGAGGGAACTTTACTATTGATTCTTCATATTTTCACTTTAAAAATTTTAAATTCAAATCTGTAATTATTTTTGGTAATTTAACTTCATAATACCTCTTAAATTGAAGGATGATGAACCTTGTGCTGTTACGTTCATGAGTCTCTTCAGAAAGAAAATTCTATGTTTTTCCTAGCCTTGCTTTATTCTGGTACAGCGTATATACCAATGCTTAATTTCCCCCTGTGTTTATGCAAAATAAAATAGTGCAGCTTGCTTGGAAGAAGAAAAAGTATTCAAATGGAATTATCAGGCCTAGGTATTAGGACTTGATCCTCTTTACTGTGAAGTGATTTAGTAGCATTATGAAACTCCCATTAAGACAAAAGATGATGCTTCTGTTATGTCAAGCATGAACTTTGTGGGGTGTAGTGTGTTCAGGTGGCTTCAATTTGCAGATCAGTTATATTCTGAATATTCAACTGTATATCGTAGTAGTTTTACTCTTGAATGAGTTTGTAATGGGAAGGTTTTCCAGGTCTGCATGTAGCTGTTGCTTGGATAGATTTGACCAAGATTAGGTAACATTCGGGTAATACTATTTCCTTTTTATGTTGGATGTGATACCCACGTGACATTTTGAGAAAGTCAGCAGGATACCTTATTTCTAGACTCAGCTGCATACCTGTAACAGAGCAGTGGACTACTAGAGACAATGGACTAAATAAATAACTTTTGTGCCTTCTTGAGGTCAGAATTTAGGAACTTTGTTCAACAAAACCATTTCTATGCTCTTTAGATTTGCTTCTTGGAGAATAATTTTTGTCTTGCTTTGCTTTGGTTGTTGAATATCTAATAATGCAAGCCCATTTTCTGTTTACCTCAAATATGGGTAAAATATATAGTGAGCAGCTATCTAGAGTTGTGGTGACCAGGATTATATTGAAGTTCTGGAAGTTTCCTAACACCTGTACAAGTTGTAGAGGATTGCTATGCAAAGCTATGAGAGAAAGCAAGTGATTTAAAATTGGGAACTGGATTTCCTGCTGCTGTCAAGAAGTAATTCTGATGGTACTAATATTTCCTGAAGTCAAGGATTATTGTTTTACTGTACCCCTCTTTCAGAAGAGCCCACAGGAACAGCTGTTGGGGAAACCCTTCCCTGCTGTTTTGCTCTTGGTGTAACTGAAAGGATCTTGAACTTTAATGAAAAACACACCCAGAACACTAGAGTACAGTGCATTTCCTTAGAAACTGTATAAATACTTGTTAATACTTTAATCAAAATCTGAAAGGATATTAAAGTTGATTTCCTAAAAAAGTTCTTCAGCAACAGTCCTGTTATGTTGTCTTGGACAAGCTTGAGAAGTGGGCCCATGTGGACATTCAGTCCCTGGAAACATTCAAGGTCTGGTTGGATGTGGCTCTGAACAACCCGATGTAGCTGAAATAGTCTCCCCTCATTGCATTGGGGGGCATGGGGCATGGTGGACTAGATGATCTTTAAAGGTCCCTTCCAACCCAAACCATTCTATGATCACTGAAAATTTAAAGGAATCATCTTGGGGCACAAAGCGCTGTTTTTCTGAAATCAGAACTTCAGCACAGCTGCAGAACTGTTTTGTTTGTTGTTTTTTTTTCTTAACACAGTACAACAGCAAGTTTTAGACTCCTATGTAAAACCTAGTCTGTGTATTAGCATGGTAATTGTATTTATTTTTAACTGTATGCTGTCTAAAAGAAATTCATACTTAGATTTTTGGGTAGCGATAGCAAGAGACTGTGTTCTTTCCTTTCTACCTGCACTCATCTGTTTCAAGTGGGTGACAGCTTTTAAGTAGTTTGAATTTGCTGAACTCTGAGACTTCCATCTCCAAACCACTTGGTGTAGAAATTGAGCAAATATGTTTAAACTTTACTAGAAATAAGGGGAGTCAGGTTGAGTGTCTGAACTTGGCTCCTACAAAGGTAAGAATCACTCTCAAAAAGGAAAAAAAAAAAAAAAGGGATGCTTTTCAAAACTAGTGACTCAAACATTTCATACCATTAGGGATGTATAATATGCACAATTTTGTGTTAGCTGCTATTAAATATAATCAGAGTTTAGTTCCTGAATCAAAAACTCTTTACAATTTTAAGCAAAATAACTCTTGGGCGAGAAACAGAAGCCAAAGAACTTGAGTTTTAGGTAGAGATGAGGGGGATTTTCTGGAGAACACCTGTGCACCTGAAAGTGTAGGATTTTGAATGGCACAGAAAACAATGTGCTGTTGATGAAAATAAAGGTAATGCTTATGTGCAACCCTTTGAGAATAAATTCAAATGGTCTTTATGTGGAAAGTAAAAATTAATAACTTGTGCCAAATAAAGAAATAGTCAGCATAGCTTCCGGCACTAATCCTAGGCATAAAAACACTGGTACCATGAGTGCTCCCTAGTAAGTATTTCACAAACAACATTGTTATTGTTAATTGGACTCTTTATTGCTGAATATCATTGTATGTGTATTGTAAGGGAATAGAATATTCTTTCCTCTTGTATATGCTAATACTTTACCTTTCTTGTTAAAGATGCTGTCCTGATAATCAAACTCTAAATGTATCCGCTGCAATGGTGGTATTACACTCAGTCTGTTCTCACAGATTGACATTTTAAAATATCAGCATAATTGCGGCATATTCTCCTGTTACAGACAGTGCATCATCCTGATTCTACCAGTAATGTCTTCTACATTTTGCATTAAAATCTGAAAGCAGAAGGAAAGGAAGCAGGTTCTTAGCTCTTGCTCCAATTTGTGCGTAGTTGTTGCAGGATTTATTAGGAGCTGTTAAGTGCTAATTCTGACATCCTAAAGCAAGTAAGAATTTGAAGAATAACTAGAGAAAAAGAATAAACAAACTACCAAAGATATTTGGTACTACCATGTAGACAATGCAAATCTATTTTTCTGTTGAAGTGTAGTGATTGAACTGTGCTGTTGGCACATGAAACTCTCAAATCACTGCACACCTAACAAACAACATATTCCATTTTTGAGAAGGTAATTTACTTTAATGGTTAACTCCTTAGAGACTGTACTAAGTAGTTACAACACACATAGTAAAAACGTTCATGATGCCATAGAATAAAAATATCCTTGTCAAGAAGCTTTCAAGTCCAAGAAACCTAAAAATGCAAATTCATCCACCAGCACAGCATTTAGCTTATGGGATGAAAGAGAAAATGTTTCTGATGGCTACAGGTTAGCTAGAAAGTTTGCACCCACTGGCATCTCTGCACTTGCAACCTTTTTGTACTTAATTCCATGGTATTTAAGGTCAAATCTCTTGGGATTTGTGAATCACCATTAGATAACTAAAAGACACATGTATCTAAAACATTGCGGTTTCCTGTCCAGTTTCCAGTGTAAAATCAACTCTGATTCTGCTGCTGTTAGATAAGTGCCCTGATAAAGGACTTAGGCCAAAGTGACAGCTTGCAAAATTGTCACAACCATTCGTGAAAGCATTATTAGCAAGTTACTTGTTGCTTGTCATTTGATGTTGCTCATCAAATTTACCATAAGCTAATATATCTCTTTGGTTATTTTGGCATCTTGCTACATTGTTGCCTTCCAACAATAATGTTGGAAGGACCTTAAAAGATGGAGTCAAATCTGACCTGGTGTCTGTAACTAAATTAGTATCTGGCTTACTTTTCTGGAAATACAGGTTCTTGCTTACCATGTAACTTTGAAATCCAACACAGAATCCTTTGTCCCTAATGGCCTGTTTCATTTGAGTAGCAGAAAAGGCACTCTTGCACTGAAGAGACTTGGCTCGTTGCAAGGTGATGTTTAAAGCTGTGGTTTCTGTAGGTGAAATATATGTAATACTTTCAAAAGTGGGGAATTCCTTTTAATAAAATGACAAATATGCAGGTCCTTGGTCTGGAAATGTGGACATTGTTGCAGTGGGAGAATTTTGTGCTTTATGGCAACCACAAGGTGAAATGAGCTGAATTACTTGAACTTTTACCAGATTCTAGAAGAATGCAAGACTTTCCTGCTCTAAAAAAACCTGCTTTTGTATTTACCTTTGTAAAGATTACTTTAAAGACACTTTTGTATTGCAGAAATTCTTAGGTGTGAAAATTCTTCAATTTAAAGCTGTAGCAGAGTTATTATAGACTCATAAAATTCTGGTTTTTTTTTTCTTAATTGACATAAGTGTGTGTGTTGAATTCAAACATCCAAGAAAACACAGAAAATTGCCTTGTGTATGTTGCAGGCACCAGCCAAATAAGAGAGTATCAAGCAGAGAATTCAAACCAAACCATCTCATTACTTGGTTTAAGAAAAACCTGACAACATCAGACATATGTATGGTCTCCTCCTCTTCCTAACCCTTCAAGAAAATAAAATCTCGTACATGTAAATTTCCTTATGAAGCTATTTCTGCTTTAAGTAATTCACTTGCATTAGTGTTTCAGTTCAAGAGATGTGACGTGATCTTGCACCATGTCTCATCAGACCAGAGTAACTGGAAGCAGTGGCAAGTAGAAGTGACAAGTCTTGCCAGACCACAGAAATACAGTAGCGTTATATCCTGGTAACAAGGACAATAATGTGTGTCATGCTTGTTAGGCCTTTTTTTTTTAAAAAAAAAAAAGGCAAAAAACCTAACTCACCGTACCTATGGTTTGATGAAGAGTGAATTAATTCTGATTTTCAGAATTAAGACTAATTCTGCTGTCAAATTTTGGGCTTCCATTGCCATTGCTCTGGTTTAGCACTTAATAGGCCTAACAGTTCCATTCACACGGGGAATGGCAGATGGATATTACAGCATCCTGTGTCACAGCACCTCAAAGTCACCAGCCATGCTGTGGGGGCAGAGGGGGGAAGGCTGGCAGGGAAGGGGGGGGAGTAAAAAACCCAAACAAACTTGTTTCCTGTAGGTTGAAGTAGCTGTAGTGGCTCAGTTACAAGTTGGCAGCACGTTGTTGTCTGAAAGAAGGTAAGAGGCTGGAGGGAAACGGCAGAAAGACAAAATGAAGTACCTTTCTGGAGTGGTACATTGTGTCTCAATTAGGAACAGAGGAGTCAAGTGGTGCAGGGATAGTGAATGGGAGTGAAGAGCCTGCCAGTTTTAGCCATAGAGAGAATAAGATGTTTTATACCTGTCTTGGGATTTTATGAAATCATGTATTTATCTTATGTCATTGTATTGTTTGAGTACCCAGAAAAGCTTTTAATAGATTGTGAACCCCTTTTTCTGCCCTGCATAAGTACAAGTTTCAAGCTCTGAGGAAGAGACTGTCTTCTCTTTTAATTGTAATAGAAGACAAATAAATGGGAAGAACTTATCAGGATATTAAGCTATAGTCTTGGTACCTTCCATAACCATTGTCAACTCTTGGTCTGATTTTGTAGATGAGTTGCTACAAACACCTCTCTTGACGATGATGAAGATGGTAAAAAACAGTTTTGGCGAATACTGTAGATGAAATGTCAAAACAGATTCCTTTTTACTGTCCCTTTAGAAAGCATTGATTTTATCATGTGCCTGCATCAGTCTAAAGGGGAATGATCTAAACAGAATCAGTAGATGATGGTTATGCAAAGACCCTCCTAGAGTAAGGTCAGCAGCAGAAGAAATAAATATTGCAGACTGCTTAGTGGGCAGGTCAGAAATGGTAGCCTCAAACAAAGGTAGGGTTCATACCACAAGGGATTTCAAATGTAGGAGCAAACAGATTCTTCTTTAAAGTGTTTTTTATATTTACAAAAAAAAAAGTGGCCCAGATGGTAGGCTAAGAGGGATAACCTTTTTGACAGGAAACTGGATTTACTGTACATAGATTACATTCATCAAACCTATGAAAGGAAACTTGTGATTCAGAGGTGAGATGATGAAAGAAACATTGTGTGAAGCTGAAAGCCATACAAATAGATTTAATGTAGAAGCATTTCCTCCTCACTCTTTACAGAGCTTTCTTTTGTCAATGGTTGTTGTCCATGCAAGACTTGGAAAGCAGTCACAACCTTCTCAATATATTTTGAACAACAACAAAAAAATGTTTACTAACTTCCTTATTATTTTTTTTTTGATAGGACAAAATTCTGACTGCTGAATGGGCAGCTGAAAACGATGAAAAGATCCCATTCCAGTTATTCATGGTTCTCTATTTTTTTTTTGGTACTGTTTTGATTTTTTCCAAGCTCAGAAAGGTCAGGGTTATTCAGCTTCCACTTGGCCTCCTTCTCTGAACAAGTAATCCACATTTCAAACACATTACGAAGTCTGGCTCTGATAAGAGGCATTCAAGAGAACAACAGAATTCGAGCACATTACTCTGACTTGACTGCACCAATTACAGGACAGGCATGAACAAAAGGCAGTAATGCTCTTGGGAAGGAGGCTTCCCCATATGGACGTGTGCTGTGCCCAGTTCTTCTCTGACTTTACAGTCCTTTTTGAAAAGTGATCGGGAACTATTATGTTCCTGTGTAAAAACACAAAAGGGAAAAATTAAAGAGAATTGATGGTATCACCTTTTATTGTTGGGATTTAATCATAAGTCGATTGCAAATCATAGAATCATAGAATGGTTTGGGGTTGGAAAGGACCTTAAAGATCATGGAGTTCCAACCCCCCTGCCATGGGCAGGGACACCTCCCACCAGACCAGGTTGCTCCAAGCCCCATTCAGCCTGGCCTTGAACCCCTCCAGGGATGGGGCAGCCACAGCTTCTCTGGGCAGCCTCTTCCAGTGCCTCACCACCCTCACAGGAAAGAATTTCTTCCTGAAATCTAATCTGAATCTCCCCTCTTTCAGTTAAAAATTGTTTCTCCTTGTCCTATCGCTCTACTCCCCGATGAAGAGTCCCTCCCCATCTCTCCTCTAGGCCCCCTTTTAAGTACGGGAAAGCTGCTATAAGGTCTCCCTGGAGCCTTCTCTTCTCCAGGCTGAACAACCCCAACTCTGTCAGCATGTCTTCGTAGGAGAGGTCAACTACAGCCCTCTGATTATCTTTGTGGCCGCCTCTGGATCCGTTCCAACAGGTCCGTGTCCTTCCTACGCTGAGGACTCCAGAGCTGGACGCGGTTCTCCAGGTGGGGTCTCACCAAAGCAGAGTAGAGGGGTAGAATCCCCTCCCTCGCCCTGCTCTCCACACTTCTTTTAATGCAGCCCAGGATGCGGTTGGCTTTCTGGGCTGTGAGTGCACATTGCTGGCTCATGTGAGCTTCTTGTCCACCAACACCCTCAAGGCTCTGCTAGACCTAGAATATGTGAATGAGATCCACAGCAGGAAAGGACTGGGTATGGTATGGGGTTTTTATGGCTACGTTTCATGGTTTGGGGGTTGGAGGGGATGATGAGTGTTTGCTGGGGACTGCAGTTCCAAGCTTAGCTGTTAAGTGAATGTAATTTTGCTGAAGATCACTAACTGTTCATTGAACTTTTGGCACAACCAGATGACTCTGTTGCTCACATGTTGTGTCATGTCTGTATGTACTTATAAGAAGTTATCAGACCTGTTTGTAATGAGGCTTCTTAAATCCTGTTGTTTTAGTGTAGATAAAGTACATATAGCAGCTGAGACACACGGTCATCTTAGTAATGTAGAGCCTTTGACCAGCATAAAGTGGGCAGGGAACAATGACACTGAATCTACATGTGCAGAAGAAACGAAAAAATTATATCTAATTTGAATGTGTGCTCTGAAAAGTAGACAAGAGATGCTACAGTTAAATTTTAATTTTTTTTCCCATAATTTGTTAGGTATTCACTTATGGTAATATTTTTTTTGAAGCATGGAAATACAATTGGACTCTGGAGAATTCATTCAGCATTCTCTATTATTTACTAATTTTAATTAGCTATTAGAGCAAAATATACTATAACTAAAAATAAACATACTAATATACTATTAACTATTAACTTTAATAGTTAACCTAGAAGAGTAATAGCCTATCATAAAAATGTTATTATTGCTAATTATAATACCTGAATTCTTTTAGGAGTGTTGTTTAGTTCTTGCTTTACTGTTACAAAGGATACTTTAAAAGAAAAAGGGAACAAGTTAAAAAGGGGAAGAAACGCCCCCCAACCAAACTGAATTTAGAATTGTTAAAGCAGTGGTCTTGATGGATTTTTTTTTTTTTTCCAGTAGACCCATTTTAGCTTAAGTAGAAACCAGGTTTTCATACTGTACTTTTGTTATTAGACTTCAATGTTCTCTATTAATTTCAACTACTGTTAAAGATATTTTTTTTAAAAGTGCTCTACTGGAAGATAATTCTACTGTAATTTCCGATTAAGATGTAGTCTGCGGATACTCATAAATGTATAGATCAGTCCAAAGCCATTCACGGAAGAAATGGTGCATGAACAATACAAATTCACAGAGGACCTGTGAAGAGAAAATGACTTTCCTGCTGGAAAATGAAAGCAAGGGAGAAGAAATGTGATTGAGGCACATGAGGTCGAACCTCGCTCTCCCAATATATAGAGTCTTGTCATTTATTATTAAGGCTGTAAGAACTTGCCAAAAATTATTTCTTCATTAGGGTGACAATCATACTTCAACCCTCCTCTCCCTGCCCTCAGAAAAGCTTGAGGAGTGCCAATTTATTTTTGTGTAGTGTCTCATCTTTTAAGTGAATTACAGCTTTTACTTTTTTGCTCTGTATATGGCCCTAGAATAATAAATAATAGATGTGATTTGCCTAAAAGTAAAACTGCAGCTGCAGACACAAGTGATTACAAAATCAATGTTATGGTGCAATATTTCTTTTTTTTTTTTTTTTTTTTCCTAAAAGATTTAGAATGCATTTGGGGTCTTTGAGTCAGCGGAGACACAGATGGAGCCAGTCGAATGTGGAGCATGGCCAGCATTCCCAAGAGTTGTTTTCAGTCTATTTTCTAGTCAATAAGTTTTACAGGGGAAAAAAAGATGATAGCACTGATGGTAGTGTCTTCCCTGCAGAAGGCAGAGAGGAATATTTCCATGGTGAATTAAAATGCACACATTGCTGAGCAATGAAAACGAATTAAGGCAAATGCAGTAACTTCATTTTAAAAGCAACTGTGAGCTTTAATTGTCATAAATTCAGAACTAATTAAAAACATGTTGACAAAAATTGGACCAACAGCTTGTCATTTTCAAATCTAAGTGAAATGCAAAGTGCTGAGAATAAATTACCAGGTCTGAATCTAGTTCTTAAGTTTGGTGTATTTGCTACATGTAGGATATCTCAGGATATTGAGGCCAAAAAAACCCAGACAGTAGAAAATACCAGAAAGTATTCTTTCCGTGTGACTAATATTCTACAGATAAGCTCTGGACTTGGTGTCTGAGCTTTGAGATCTGGAAATCTTTCTCAGTGACCAGGTCTAGATGGATGATTCAGTCCTATCTTAACTCCATGCTGGGTGAGAACTAGGCACGGACCATCTTCTGTCCTCCCTCGCAACATGTGAGGAGGACATAAATCTGAGGACGTGGACTGCAATGTGTAGCTCCAGGAGGTCCAGATGGGTCCCGAGTCTGGAATATTCAGTAAATAGGACCACAAGATGTGCTGTGGCACACAACTGCTCCCTCAGTATGTTCCCATCTGCTCTGATAATAACTAGGTATAATGTAATGTAAAAAGAAATTATAAAGTCCCTAGAGGTTAACTATTTCAGGATGTATAAGTTAGCATAACATACCTTGATATGTTTGTTAAATTAACATAGTTCTTGAGTGAAAGAATAGTGTTCTTCCAGAGAACAGGTTGGATAAATCTCCTACTCTGCATCTTCAAAATATTAATATATAAAAGTTTGTATAGGCAAGGTTGTGCTATAGCTATCGTATGACTGGAACGTCCCTGCAGTTAGGATTTCATATCTTTCTGCTCATAAGAAGATAAATGCAGCTCTAATACCCAGGAGCAAACTCTGCACCGATGTGCACATACTTAGAACATGCCAGAGGTGCCACAGGGTGAGGAGCTGCAGAATTCAGTAGTGTGATTTGGCATCTTGCTCAGGTGAGGTGGTGTCTTGTGTGTCACTATATGCTGCCAACACTGGATATTACTGCCATACAAACGTTAAAGATCTTGAAACTAGGACCGAAAATACAAAGGGTTTTATACAGTATAGGCTAAAATGAACGTCCTTTCATCTTTACACGACTTCAATAAATTAAAAAAAAAAAAATTAATGCAGAGTAATTTTAAGGTCTTGTGATAAATCCTAGATGTCTTTTAAAATACAACCCAAAAATAATTAGCGGAGCGCTCTAGGGCTCATCCTAATATAAGGTGTAAATTTGCAAGGCCTGAATGTGAAGTACACTGACTGATAGGATATGACATAGAAGCAATGGTAATTATTTTGCTTTTTTAAAGGACTCAATGACAAGCATGTCAGTGTGGGATTTTGTTCTCTGAGCCAATTACTTGTTTATAATTGAAATTTCCTGAATGACTTTGCAGGCTTTGGCATCCTGTCGTGAGACTTTTTGGAAAATGAATGTGAACTATCTATACAGCCAGAAGAAAGACAGAAGAACAAAAGCACGTGTAGTGCAGGACCCAGCAAAGCTGTTCACGCTTTCTTGATTGGCTAAAGGTTTAGGTAGATCTCAGAGTAAATTTAAGAGCCTAACAAATTCCAGTCCTCCTTCCTTTCTGCAGACTGAATTGCTTGACTATTGCCCTGAATAGATTAGAATAATCTAATAATCTAAAATGTGGCAGCTGTGAGGAATGGTTAAGAATTTAATTCATTAAGATATCAATTATGCTGAATTTCATAGCTCCTTGTGAAAGATGGCCACCCTGTCCCTGGGAATGCCAATGAAAGTTTGGGGTCTGGCTCTGAGAAGTACAGGAATATAGTTCTGTCCAATAGGATTATTTGAAGTGGGCTATGTCTAACATAGAAGTCTACTAATAGTCTAGAGCATCTTATATGATGAAATTAGAAATATGTATTTATGGTTTTGAAATGATACAATTGAGAAAAGAAAAAGTCAGCGCTGAGTTTTCTGTGAATGTATGATCCAAAACTTATTTCTTGCTGCCAGGATGATTCATTTGTTTCTGAAGAGTAGTTTCACTGAATGAAGTTTGCTTTGCTTTCCTTTCCTTTCCCTTCTAGTCACTTTATCTCACTGATTGAAAAGTATTAAACTTATATCCAAATAGTCTCACTGAGCTTGTCGTCTTTCAGAATCCTATGTGGTTATGTGGTGGCTTGAAATACTCAAGTAATGATGGCTAATAGTCTACCTATGGAACACATACATTGGGATACATGCAACAACTTTAAGGCAGGCCTGCATTTTCTCACACAATTAACACTATAGCTGTTTTCTTGCTAACTTGCTGCATTAAGTTTACATATTCAAGGGCAGGAAGTCAATTGAATTGCTCTTTCGTGGTATAATGATTACTTTCCTTAAGTTATCTTTTTCATGGCAACAAAATACTTAACTGAGGAAAATTTAGTATAATGAGATTTATACAATAACACTTTTTCCAGTATTCTGTTTATGTAACCTGGAGTAATTGACATTTACTTAATGAACCTCTCAGTGGCGTACCTTACTGGAGAAATAATGCTTTTAACATTCGTTTATAATAATCAACACTGAATTTGCAAGTTCTATATATTTATAATAACTATAAAAGACTTTCCAATACCTTTTACTGACTGTAAGTCAGTAAAGGCCTGTGGTAGGAAGTCCTTAGTGACTTTTCAGGTACCATGGTAATGTTAAACGCTCTTTAGCTGTGGAAAAAGCATAAATACTATCAAGAAAAAAAGTGTGATTATGTTTTTGAGCAAGAAGAAAAAACAGCCATAGGTTTTTAAGGAAGAAGTTATACCAGATAAGCTTGTATATTCTAAAAAGGATATTTTAAAATGCTTCTGATGTTTTTTTTTATATGTGTCTAAAAAATTACTGAAATGGGGGGGAAGCAATTGATTGAATTGAAATACTTTAAGAAAGTCTTCCCTGATTATAAACTATATATAAATATATTGTGTACATACATTCATATATATAAGCAGGAATTAGATTGCATTCGTATAATAAACTAAGCTGTAAGGGTTCTGTAAATTACAAAGATTGAAGAATTTAAGGGAGGGGGCGGGGGAAAGAACCACAATGAAACCCAACCAGGTTTGTATTAGAGCTGTGCTTCAATAAGCCTGTTATTTTCATGTGAGGGTTACGCTGCCTCTGTCCTGGGCAGATTGTTAAGAATAAGACTAGAGTAGAAATGTTTAAGAATCCTTTGAATCTGGTCTTGCTGTTGGGGAAGTGTTAAAAGTAATGCAAGGAACAAATATTCTTGTGACCACATTTCTTAGAAATAATACAATAAACATACTTACCTTTCAAGTTGAGATGATGTTAGAGCTTTTAGCCCAATTTATTTACGTTAACTTCAGAAAATGAATTCAGAAAAAGAATTCCTTTGTAAATTTTTTCTCTTTAGAACATAAAGATTTGTATCTGGTAATTATGGAATTGTCTTTGTGATGGTTATCAAGGCAATATGATAGTAAGCAATTAAAATGTATAATCAAAAATGAGTAGAGGACAAAATCTCTGGCTTTCTTGGCAATATAAAGCCTGAAAGGTAACATTAATTCCTACTTGCCTTTATTATATTAAACATTTTTTTTAACTTCCCCTTGATGAAAGTCACATTGCTCCTAATTACACCCCAGGTGTGATGCTTTAATACAAAATACTTTGATGTAGCAAACCAAGGAAAAGTAAGTCTGTATACTTCCAGCTCCATTCCTTAAAAAAGGTATGTGTAGTCAATAAAGTTCCATTGGTTTTACCAATGTCTAACAAGCTCACCCCATCAAGGTTATTAGGATTTTATCTTCTAGACTACCTAAATTTGAGTTTCATTTTGTCAGTCATGTTGTTAATGGAAAATGAGGAAACTACTGTCAGAGTTCGGCAATAATTTAAAAAAAAAAAAGACTTTTTTCTAGGGGAATGGTACAAAATTGAGACTAGTAATTTTATGTGAGGGACAGCTGAACAGAAACACTTGTCCCCCCTGTCAGAGGGGTAAAAAGGTAAACCTCAGTTTAGTTAGATGCAGCTAATGCCCACATCTGACTTCAGAGTAGATTGTATTAACTTCTGCGATATAATAAATCCACTGGGCCCAATGCTTGAATTAACATAATAATTAAAGTTTCAGCACAGTGTTGTAGGTCACAGTAAGAAAATGTTTAATCTTTCTGCATTCATCTGTGTACATTCAAGGCATTGGGAGGTCTACAGAGACTGAATTAAATTTAAGTGTATCAGAAATGAGCAGAGTGTTTTATGAAAAATGTGAAAAGCTTTAGCTTTGTTGGGAGCTGTTCATAATTGTTTCTGTTCTAACAATAAAAGATACAGCAGAACTGGATCACTACACAAGTTACAGCTCATTTAAAGAGAGAAAGCTGTAGGTGTAGAGCAGCCAAAATACAGAATTATCCCGCATCTGCTCACTTGGGGATTTGGGGTTTCTTTAGTTCATAGTTCATTGTCTGTGGTCAGCTGTGACTATAGGAAAAAAACCCCATCAGAAGCACTGGGCTGGAGTGAGCAGCCATGGGGTCTAGTAGGTCAGGTAGAAGTTACTCCGCTGTTGGGGGTGGTGATACTTTACAAAACCACTGGAGTTGTAAGGGAATCATAGAATGGTTTAGGTTGGAAGGGACCTTAAAGATCATGGAGTTCCAACCCCCCTGCCCTCCCACCGGACCAGGTTGCTCCAAGCCCCATCCAGCCTGGCCTTGAACCCCTCCAGGGATGGGGCAGCCACAGCTTCTCTGGGCAACCTGTTCCAGTGTCTCACCACCCTCACAGGAAAGAATTTCTTCCTGAGATCTCATCTAAATCTCCCATTGTTCAGTTAAAAATCGTTTCCCCTTGTCCTATTGCTCTACTCCCTGATGAAGAGTCCCTCCCCATCTCTCCTGTAGCCCCCTTTAGGTACTGGAAGGCCTCTATAAAGTCTCCCCAGAGCCTTCTTTTCTCCAGGCTGAACAACCCCAGCTCTCTCAGCCTGTCTTCATGGGAGAGATGCTCCAGCTCTCTGATCACTTTTATGGTCCTCCACTGGACCCGTTCCAACAGGTCCGTGTCCTTCCTGTGCTGGAATAAAAGCATACTTTTCCAAATGTAATGCCACACTTAAAAATTGACTCCATTAAGAGGGTGGTTTAATGTCCTTTTATGAGTCTTGAGTGAAGCCAATGAATATTCAAAATTATCTTGATCTAGCACTACTCAGTTGCCAGGGAAGAAATATCTAGATGCTGATTATTGCATCATCAGAAATGGGTCAAGATCCAACTTTTCATGAAACCATTTTGAAAATCCAGGGTAAATTCTTGAATTTCAACGGAATCTTTAGCATTATTTTTTCTTCTGAAACAGTTCTTTACTATTACAGAGGTAAATGCATTTAGTCATTTAACGGGGCGTTTACTATGAGAGGAATCCACTTGAAAAAAAAATCCAACAGAATAAGTGAAGAAAAGTTCTCCATTGTTTCTATTTTAGTATTTTGAGGAGCCAGTGCAGGCTGTTGTTCAGCTGTGCTTGGGCTTGCAAAAACAGGCTCAAAAAGTGGAAGATGAGGAAGGAAAATAAAAATGGGGAGACTGACGTTGCCTAAATCAATCAGTCTGTGTTTCTTGTAAAGCAACAGGGAGAAGTTGCTGATTAACTCTGTATTGGGGAGGTAGGGAAATAACTTAGAGGGACGTAGCAAGACAAAGCAAGAGGTGCATGAGCTGCCCTGGGATACATCAATTAGTGGCAGACTGGTGAATGCTGCCTGCTTTCGCTTAGGAAATGGAGATAGTTCAATGTGCATATTGTCTCCATAGCCCCACTAATGTACAAACAAATAATCCTTGAATAATAAAATAAGCAAATTATCCTGGAGTTAAATTGTGCTTTATCTCTAAATTTCAGTTTAAGAATCCAATGAAAATGAACACAAGTAGAGAAAAATTAGGTAAGAGTGGACAGCCAGTCTGCAGATGTCTTGTTCAAGGATAATTAAGGAGAGTTTTAATGCTGGACGTAGCTTTTGATTTTAAATCATTTACAATGGTGCCTCTGTTTTGTTTGAATACTGAGGTATAATATTACTTCAATAGTACTGAGGGGTGGGATTCTACTACGCTTAAAACAAAGTTTCCTATTAGTCCTAAACCTGAATGCTGTGTAGATTGCAATCAACCTCTTAGTGAATCTGTAAGGAGTTGGAGCCTTGGGGAGAAATATAGATAAAAACTACAGAATTTTCTCTTGATTGACGGATGCAGTAATTTCTTTTCTTCCGTGGAAGTTCAGAAAGGTTTAAATAATTTCATGAATGTAATAACTGACCTAATGTTTCAGTGATGAATGCTAGTGTGTTTTGTGAAGAAATCTTCAATTTTAATTAATTTGAAGGTATCCAGAGTAATCATCAAATGGTTTTACAAGTCTAATGACATGTACTGAGAGCCAAATGTCTTGTGTATTGTGTGCAAAGGGCTTTACTAATTTTCTCAGGGTGCTATAAAATGAAGAGAGACTTTAGAAAAGCAAAACTGTATTCAGCAATCCAAAGAAAACACTAGGTTGTAGAAGGCTGAATTACTACCTTATAGAACTCCTAGTGGAAACATTTTCTGAATGTATAGTGATCCTGCCACTCTGGCTACTGCACTGTGGAATTTTCCAAATCTAGTAAATGTAAAACCTAAGGGGTCTCTGGGGCTGTGTGTCTAAACAGCTGAGCAGTAATTACAGGGGACCCATGAGGCGCGGATGGACGGGAAAAAGTGGAGGCAGCGTGTAAGAGCATTTCTGTTCAAATTAGGATTTGAAGCAAATTTTCAATTATTTTATGCTATAGGGAAGAACAAAAAATTGCCTTATTTATTCTGAGGGGAATGGAAGGTGTTTATTGTACTTAGTTTGTGTAGAATTTTTCTTACACTTGCACCTTTTGGTGCTCAAATAGTCAATCCAGTTATATTCCTGTGTAGTTTTGTGTAGGACCAACGGTTGTGTTCAAGCTGGGCAGGGGGAACCAACCTCTGGCTCCTGCTGTTGTTGACACAGGCTTTAGTCTTGTATTTTTTTTCCCCTCCTTGGTTAGGAGATAGAAATTTGTAGAGAAAAGATGTCTTTTGTTGAAACTTTTGGTGCAAAGGATACGGACTCCATTGCTTCCTCCTCTTCTTCCTCTGGCCAAAAGCTCAGTGGAGTTACCAGCAGGTTTGGTGAATTCAATCTTCATGCCGTGATATGTAGAGAAACTTTAGACCCTGCATGTAGATTAGATTATTGAAAAAGGAGGAGCAGACAAATCTGAAAGTTTTGTACAGTGCCTATTAGTAGAGTATCTCACCTTCCCTCTTGATTATCCTTTGGAAGATACGTTCAATTATCATGATTGTTTTTAAAAGTTGTGGGTTTTTTTGTAAGGGTTCTTTGGATAATTACGTTGTTGTTGTTTATTCTTCATATATATAGGGCATGAGGCAGTAAATACTACTAAGCTCCAGCGCAGCAACAATAAATATAGAAGTATGTTGGGCACTTGTTAGACAATTTCTTTAATAAGTGAAATTGCTTGTTAATATCTAATGTTTCCAAGATGAGTCAATGTTCCTGACAGTGTCACTTTTTCTGTCTATATCTCTCTTCTACTCTTTCTGTCACTGGAGAAATGAGATCTTAAATTTTATGTTAGGTACATGTAATGATGCAAATATGTCAAATTATCTATGACACTGTAAGTCTCTCTCGCCTTCTTAGGCGTATTTATTGCATAAAGAACAGGATAAAGTATCAGTGGTGTAAATGTGCTGTCTACAGTGGAATTTACCAGCAGATAACTTGGCCCAGACATGACAGCAAATCTTTCCTCTAAAATGTCAATAGAGCACTAAAGTCCAATTATTTTTATACTGTGCTAATCTTCTTTCGCTTTTACAGTGTCACTGCAGGCTTCTATAAAAAGAGTATTGGTAATCTCAGTAGGGAGGACTCCTTATCAAGCACTTTCAAAGACTTATGAGTTGTGAAAAAAATAAAGATCAGTAGGTAATACTGAGTTAATGGAAAAAGAGCTAGTCAGTTTTCAAAAACCTAAAGGTGTTACATATATAATACTGATTATTTTGCCACTTGCAGAAGTTTTCTTGGATTTTCTCAGATTTGATAATGAGAGTTTGTGATAAAATAGAAAAGATTTCTAACTTACAACACATGCATAACATGGTACTTTCAAGATAAGTTTAGATACAGCTCTTTAATATATTCATAGCTGAAAAATCAAGCAGTGCAGGTTGCTAAAGACAATTTAAAAAAATTGTCAGGCCAAGAAATCTATTTATCACTTTTTAAAAGTCTGATTTTAAAAAAGGGTATCAACAGTAGGTCCTGAAAGACTTAGTTTGAGGTAGCTTACTGGTAGTATGTTAAAACATGATTAAATTCTGTTAATGAGTACATCTTATCAGGTCCTGGTATGTATTGTGAAGGAGAGGAAGTGTCAGAACGAATTGTCTTCTGTTTAAAAGCTTGCAGTTGTTACTTGAAATTTCTTAAGATATCCATTAAGTTTCATTAAACTCTTTCCTCGTTTATCACCTTATGGGGGTAGTGTGGGGAAATAGATTTAAGAGCTTTACTATTGCGCGGATCTCTTATGATGTGTTGAAGCTGTTTCACACTCCGACCTCGGGAAACAGGCTCGTTTCCCAAAGGGGCTTTGGAGTGATGGTGATTGGGCTCGGAAAGGGATTGGGGCATTGGTTTCAGTGACACTTCTTTCCTAAGAATTGCTGTTTGTTAGGTCCCTGCTGCTACTCCTTTATAACTTAATGTAAATGACATTGATAGCTATCTGTGTTCGTCTGCAAAAAAAAAATTGCTTGCATGCTGTAATGTTTGCAATAGGGTAAACCCAGATTTTGGGACCGCTACGTGTGAAATTACCATCTGAGTATCTGTGATTGTTATTTACATGAAACCCTGATGTTATATTCTCCAGACATAGGCCCTTGCTTACATCTCTTTACCAAATAACTCCTGTGTTCCAAAATATCATGACTTAAATTTTGATTCAGGGTTGGGAAGGGAAGGATTAGGAAAACAGTTGTATCCAATCAAACTATTGAAAAAATAATTGTACTTTGGGGGTTTTTTTTGTATATTGTCCTGGAAAGCGAGTGTTAATTTAAGAATAAACAATGATGCCAAAACACTTAGAAGTCCTCCAGTGAGTGATAATATTAGAATAACTCCTAAGTCCAGTAAAACCAGTGTCAGTATGCCAGAAATGAGAGGAAAAAAAAGAAAAAAAGCAGCTACAATATATCAGTATATAACATAATGTCAGCCTTCTGTAGATTTCATCAAGATTTAGTACCTTTTCAAAGATAATGACTTTTCATTCAGTTGGCATTTCAACCATTTTCTTAACACATCCCTACTTCTATTTTTGCTTTTATATCTGGCTGTTGCACACAGAATAGAAATAGAGGGTTTTTTTTATTATTATTATTAAGGCATATTCTGATGTTCAGAGGTGATTGGGCATTTCCAGTGGCTCCTAATTAGCGAGAGGGCTGAGCAGAACACAGCTTAACCTACCTTTGCCTCTCAGCAGGAACTCCAGTGCAATAAGAATGGTCTCTGAAGGAGAAACTGAGATAGGAGAGAGGAGGGGAGGGCAGCGCTGGAACAACAGGGGAAAAGGAAAATGTAAATGATTGGTCCACTTGTTTCTAGGAAGCCTTAAGTTCGTATTATAACAGAACTATCATAACAAGCAAGGTTTTAGGTATGTTAGGAAGCAATTTGAGTGTTTTATGTGGATTTTGAAATAACCGTTTCATGATTACGTACAAGTGCTCTGCATTTGGCCTTGAATGTTTCTTACAATGTGTGTACAGGTGCTTGCAGTTCTCTGTAAATACGGTTGTTGTTCCCTGTAAAATACAGACTGTTCAGCTGTTTTTGTGGCCACAACCTTGACAGGAGTCACTATTATTATCCAAATACTTAGTAATAATATTTTGTCTCCATTCTAAAAGATACACTTTCTGTGTATTTTTTTTTTTTTGTGTCTAGATACATACTTGATTCTTCTTTCCAGAGAAGAGTGTTGCCTGTTCTCACCCCAAGTAAAGAAGGGTCTGTGCTGTGCTCATCACTTAAATGTTTGTGTGTTGTCCTTAGTTTTGTCTGCCAACTACATTCATGAGGGGAAATGAAAAGCAGCTTTAATTAGTGTAGTGATCATTAGTCAATTTAATATTTGGAGGAAGGTAATCTGAATTTTTACTTAACTTTGTTAGATATTAGAATTCAATATGAATGCTTAAAACCAAACCAATTTAAAATAGTATTTTTTGCTTCCTAAATGAGAAACTCTTCTGCCTTTGCCCTCCTTCAAAAAAAAAAACTTGTTTCTTAAAGTCATATAAATTATTTTTAACTTTTTCATTTTACTAATAAAAAAAGGGGGAAACAAAATAGCGTGTTCTTTCACAAACCAGGTCCAAGATTTGGTGTCCAACCTAAATCCATTTTCAATGCTTTAGAATGATGAGCTTTCTTAACTTGCAAAAACACTGCAGATTTCAAAGATGCTACTTCAGACAGTTGTTTTATGTAGCCTGAAAATACTGAGAACGAGCATATAGGGATATTTTGGGGTCCATTTTTGGTGATTCATTGAATAGGATATATAAAAAATCATTAATTATTTACAGGGGAAGTAGCATATGTGGAAAGAAAAATGAGAGCTTTCTGATCCTGTAGCTCACTTGGACACTTGATCTAGTTACTGATGGTGTCTGAAGGCAACTCCAAGGTACCAAAAGAAATACCAAATACACTAGACGAAGGCATATATTCCTTCTGTTGCTGCTGCTCATAGAAGGCCTAATTTGGAAGAAAAAACAAACCAATAAACCAAAAACCAGTTTTGGCTGAGTTATTAGCCATGTGACAGTGAATTACGGTGATGAAGCCCAAATAGTGTTTTTGGTTAATGGTCTGTCTTTGAAAGTTTTGAGGTTCTTATATATCCAGACTTAATACCTAAAATAAAAGATCTTTTAATGTTTGTAGCTAACATAATAGTTCCTTTAACTTTATTTAAAGAGGAAAGATTGTAATGGGATATTAGGAATTGCTTGTTTAGATCAAATATTTATAGCAGGTAGCAATAGGCCATAAGCATATCTCTGCTCATTCTTTTAAACAGCAAATTGCTTCAGTTAAGACTTTGACTTTTCACTTTTGTCTTTTGTTGCTGTAGGATTCTTTTGTAGAATATATTCCTTGTATATTCAGTTACTTGAAAACATGTTTCTTTGTTTTAAATGGGAGAGAAACTCTCATTATTAGATGATAGTTTCCTCAGCAGGCTGGGAAATTTGGTAAAAAAAAAAAAAAAATCATATTTAATTTTCTGTTTCTAGGAAGACTAAGGGTTGTAAACAGCTGCTTCCAAACATGTCTTGAAGGCTAGCGCAGAGATCCAACAGAGGCTTTTTCCCAAGGTTTAGATGTAGACATTCCTTTGATGCAGTCTTAGGGACAGGTTGAAAAAAAGTGACAGTGATGTATAATACCCTCTAGAAGGTGTTTGTTTTCATTTTCCTCTTTCAAATCATTGCTGTGGCTCTTATTATTGTTACAAATGCCATATATTCCTGTAGTACCTCTCGGATACTAGGGCAAAACTGGTTTTAAAAAAATGGCTCATTATGTATATAATACCATTGCAGTGGCCTTCCCTCTGCATCTCTGGAAAACTTACTGTTACGCAAGGCTTCTTTTAACAGGAATTAATTAGCACCAGAAAATTGTTTGTTGTTTTTTATTGCATCCAAACCCCAGGACATGCTGCACTAATCCTGTAGTGCTGTGTGGCGCCGTAAGATGATGGTGTTCAGTTGATATTTCAGAAGTTTATTAGCATTGAAAATGTTCTTTATCAGATCATTTAATTAGTTCTCTCTCTTAATATTATGATAAATTCACGCAACGTGTTAGTTTGGGACTGTTTTCTTCCTTATTCTCTCATTTGAAATATATGTTAAATATAATGCCAACTAAGTCAAAGCAATCTTGAGTATGTCTTCCTCTTCTAATCAATATTTTTACCTATAATAGTGAAAAATGAGTGTAAGTCTTCTGGAAGACCCTCAGCAAGGCATAGGGTGCCATTGCTTTGACTAAGGAGCAGGCCAGAAATTGGGTTTTTACCTTTTTTTTTTTTTTTTTTTTATCGGTGGCACAGCCTGCTTTTAATTTTTGCAAGAACTGCATTTGGGTTTTGTGCAACTCTCTCCCATAAAGAGGTGGAAGAGAGCCAGCACGGGATGGGGAGGAAGAACTTTACCTTTCCTCTGTCATCACTCAAACCTTCTAAAATTTGCATTTGCAGAAGTCTCACGGTTAGAAAAATTAAAACAACTATTTTTGCTATTGTAATGTCAATTTTTCTAGGAACTCTGCTTTCTGTAAACAATCTGGTATAGAAAGCCTCTGTGCTTCCCATCCTTTGGAACCTGAAAAACATCTGTGTTCTACATTTCAGCTGCAAAGTCAGGTCTTTGGGAAGTTTTTCAGTAGACTTCTTACCTTAGTGACTGACTGAAACCTGGGTTTATTTGTGGGGATAATTTTGTCCTGGTTTTCCCAGCATCTGACCTAAATCCCTAATTGAGTTTTCAAGCCATGGTAATGTTGAGTAAAACTAGGTTTTTTTTTCTTCTGTGGGTGCAGAAGTGTTATATATGTTTGGATTTTTTGCAGTTTATTGTTAATTGAATAAGAATGCCTTTAAAATTGTGATGTCAAACTTTGGGGTAATTATATGAAAGGCATTATCCCCATGATCTAAACTGCTTTAGACTTTCTAATCTACCCTTTAATAATATGACTCTCTGTAGGAAAAAACCTGCTTATTTTTGCCTTCCAGCAGTTTAGTATTTCATGTACACTAAGACAGCATCATTCCTAAAAAATCCTGTGCACTTTACTCTCCCAATTGCAAATTTGCTTTTGAAGTGCATACTCTGTGATTAAATAAAAGGAACTGAAAATTAGTGAAGAAACTGCAAGGTCTAGCCATTTTAGAAATGAATTAAAATGGCTGTTTGGCAAAATGGAATAATTTATCACTTACCTAGTGTTCCCTGTAAGTCATTTATCATGAGTGGCAACTACCATTGTTTTATTCTAATCTGAGATGGTGGGGTGGGATCAGATGCTTACATTGTGCAAGTTCATGCTACTTCTAATTGGCAACTATTTTAATGATTGTAAAATAACCAGGAGCTAGAAAAGCTTTTGTACGCTTCTCTGCTACTGCAGCATGATATTATACGTGACTTTGTATCACATATGCTGTTAAATTCTTGTTAGGTAGAATGTTACTTTACATTTAAGTAAACTGAAGTGCATACTTGTTTAGTTTGTATGTTGGAAACAAGTAGTGCAGACTTTGGTGCCCAATATTTCAGCTGTAGTGTCTATTTGAGATTAAACTGTGTACTGATACTGGGCTTCATAAACAGTCTAAATTAGTTGGTTAGAAGAACTAACCAAAGTCTTACTTCCCTTATCATCTTTTTGAGTGCAGCATTTTTCCTGGGGAAGGACTTGAGATGGTTCATCAGCTCCTTGGATCTGTAGAGCAAATAGACACTTGTGCAGCATTTTTCTGGAAAAGGATCACTTAAAATAATAATAAGCCCTTGAGAAATGGTTCCAGACTCCTTTGCAATAAGTTTCTCATGGTCTTAAATGTTTTGTTCTTGTGTTAGGTTAGCCATGATCTCATAATGGACTCCTTCCCTAATAAAGGAGGAAGGAGGTCTTGTAATGTGACTACTAAAATTGAAATTTATTTTAGAATACTTTCTGGAGCTGGTAACTGCTGTTTTTGTGACACTGTGTCTTCATCTTTCTGAACTAATAGCAGCTCTTTTCAAACTAGAAGTTCCTATTCACAGTGTAGCTCTTTGCTTTTAACAGCCAGTGAGTGTGACTTTCATTATTTGCTGATTTATGTGTAAAGAAGTCTTGTCTTATTTCTTATTAAAAGTTTGCTTAAATATTACAACGATGGATTGCACAATGCATTTCTGGGTATGTTGAGAAATAAGATTCTCAAGAACAGCAGTTTCAGTTCCTGGTAGAAAATCTGTTCCAGCATACTATCATTTTCAGCCTATGCTATATTGATAGGAAAGGGATCCAGGGATTAATTTATATTATATTTACATGACATGGAAGGGAGGGATTGGGGGACAGAGGTGAGTGGGAGAAAAAGAACAAAACAAAACAAAAAAACCCCAACCAACCAAAAAAAAACCCCAAAACCGAAAGAAACAGAACAGGTGTTTATTTCCTAGCTGTGGATTTGGAATCATGAATCTCATTTTCTTGCCAAACTGTTCTCTGGGAATTTTCTGTGAAGACCTGTTTAGAGGGCAAGGAGAACCATTGCTGGAAAGGAACAACAGAATGTAAGAAAGGGAAGGAAGAATGGGAGATTCTTCTATTAGAAAAAAAAAAGAAATAAAAAAAATTAAGTGAGATAGGAACAGAAAACTGACAGTACATAGCAACAACTGTAGTTTGTAAAATTAATTGAACCCCAACTGATAAAGTAGACTATCTGTACTCCATTTGAATTAGTAATTTCTTTGGTTTTATCGTAATTCCATCATTTTTGTTGGTCTCATACAAAGTCTTTAATTTGTTAAGCAGAAGGTAATCATTTGTTTTCTTCAAGTGCCTGCATGATTTGTTTATATATGCAATTTAATAAGCCTGTTCTATGTAATTGGGAAACAAGTTGGGGTCAAATTCAGGTATAAATTTGGAGAAATACTTTATATCTGAAGCTCCAGTGAGGGATCTATTAATAGAGGGGTATAGGCTGGCCTTCTAAAAGGACAGGAGCCTCGTGCCTGGTGCATCCTGAGATCATTCTGGGCTCAATGGTACACACCTCAGGCAGAGAGCATTTCCCTTGGATGTAATGGCAAGCCAGTAATTTGCTATTACTGTAAAGTTTCCAATTCTTGATGCTTACTACAGAAGTAGCAGTTCAAGCTGCCTTATTGTATCAGTCAGCCTTGTTAATGGCTTTGCCTACATGCTGGTTTGCTATAGATTTCCCTGGTTACATTACTTTCTGAAAGACTTTATAAATAAGATGATGGAGTAATGGATAAATGTTTCCACTTTAAATTGCCATGAAGCAGAGCACAAAGCAGTACATCTGGGAACATACTAGACTCTGGTTTGGCATAATTTATTTATTGAGTCCATATTTAATGTTTTGAAGATTGCACAGAAGGAACTTGGCTCTTAGAAATAAGAGTATCACCAATATCAGCTCATTTTCTCTTGGAAAATAATTCTTTTGGTAGGTAGACAGTTCTTTACTGCATTTTGGTTGTCTAATATTAGGCTGGTTTGTCACATGACATGAGTCCTTGGAATTTAGTTAATAAATTTATTTTAAGATTTTTTTTTTTTTTCTCTAAAGAAATGTTAAGGCTGTCAATACACAGCTCTGACTTACTCTCTCTGGACACTTTCATTTGTCTAGTCTGTGGTCCCATTATTGTTACTACCTAATAAGACCAGAGCATCCAGTCGTATACATGTGAGTTAAACCGGACGTGGAGACATGATCAAGTCATGATGGAATCGGCCAGACCTGGTTTTTGATTTAATATTGCGAGGGAGGAGGTGAGATATGAATCCTGGAGTACCAGGTTGGAAGGGAACTCAAGGATCATCTGGTCCAGCCTTTCATGCTGTAAATCTTAACACAGTGCTTATGTAGGACTGTAAAATCTGCTGAGGCTTGTGCAAGTGTATCTTCTGGACATTAAAAGAACATCCAATATTAAAGCTCCAATATTAATATTAAAGGGAATATTAAAGCTATTGTTGACTTCAGTGGGGAACAGGACAAATTCTTAGTTGGAAAATTGGAAATATACCCTTTCTGTGCTAGCATGTGCTTTAATAAAACATGCTTCTTGTCTGAATCCTTTCTGTGGCACAAATAGATCACATTTTTCTGTTTTTATGCATATCCCGTTATTCAGGATTGTAACTGCAGTAATATACAATAATTTACAGTACTTAAAATTCAGAATAAAAACATGTTAAATTTTGTTATTGGTGTGTTCATATTATCTTGTGCTTTTCTATGCAGGTAATTACGTTTTAGTCATTAAATGAAGTGCAACACTTCATACTGGCTAGAATGACTGCCATGCATTTTTAATGGTTTCTCTAAGTGTCATTAAGTGATAATTTGAAAAAATAAACAAACAACCAGCAGTATACACAATTGGTTATTAATAAAGCCTGTTCTCAATTCCCTTTTAAAATAAAAAAAAAAAAATTGTGGTATGGAATGTAGCAATAGATTGTAACTGCTTTTTTATATAAAACATTTGAACGTGTTATGTGACTTTTTTCAACCTGTCCATTCTGAAGCTATACTTTTATATCAAGAGTGATATGGTACATCTGCTTAATGTTAGAGAAGGTGGTATGGGAATGGTTACCAGTATCCCTGCCTGGCTTATCTGTCTAATCAATAAAACGGTTTGACTTGGAATCATACAATACCGGGTTGGAAGAGACCTCAAGGATCATCTGATCCAGACTTGTATGTGGTTTCTGCTGGATGCCTGCTAGAAATGTCTCTCTTTCAGTGACAAAACACAACAAAGCTTTGTAACCTGATTTCCTATTCTTAGGTTTTCTGAATCTTTACTAACCTATACTGAAGCCACACAGCGACAGAGCTGTGGCTGTTTGACCTTATATCTTCCCATTTCCTAGCCGGCTGTGATGAGGCAGTGGTGCAGTTGCAGGGGCTGATCACCTTCCAAATGTCAGTGCCATATTGGAACACAGGAAGTTCCATCTGAACATGCGCAAAAACCTCTTTACTTTGAAGGTGCCAGAGCCCTGGAAGAGGCTGCCCAGAGAGGGTGTGAAGTCTTCTTCTCTGGAGGTTTTCCAAACCCATGAGTATGAGTTCATGTGCAACCTGCTCTGGGTGACCCTGCTTTGGCAGGGGGGTTGGACTAGATGATCTCCAAAGGTCCCTTCCAACCCTTATCATTCTGTGACTGTGAATGAGGGCAAAGATGTCTGAGGTTGCATCCAACTGATCATGAGAAACGAGTTTTAATTTTTCATGGGGAATGCATTATTCCAGAGACTGGAGAAATGTGGAGATAGTTTATCAGTACCTCCTCTCCTTCAAATGATTTCTGTATTATGTGCAGTTTGACCAAATTAGAATATTGCCATAGTAGATATTATTTCAATGCATGCCATGTATATTTCCTCAGATCAATAGGAAATACTTTGTTTTGTTGAGATGCTTCCTGTGAAAAGATACTATGCACCTAATCTCCCTTGAGTCATTTGAAACGGGTATTTTTCAGCATTCATTCTTCTGTAATGCCAAGTATTTTCAGTTGTCAGATGCCTGTGGAAAGTATTGTAGTTCTTTGCAGGCAGCACCTACTGGAACATGAGCTGACGATCCGGTGGAGTTTGCAGGCTGTCTCATTAACTGCCCAGTCAAGCCCTGTGACCTTTTGTCTGTTGGACTTTTTTATTTTCTTTTGTGCTGAAACTCATCAAAATAAAGATGAAACTTCTTTTAACTTCCTTTTAAACTACTTTTAGCTATTCTTTTAGCTATCAACAAAAGCAGATTTCCTAATATATTAAAATGGTGCTGAATCATTTCAATGTTTTTCAACTATAGCTTCCTAAAAGCCATTTACATCAGAATTTAATCTCAATTTAATGAGTTTTACTGAAAACATAGTAACTACTGAGAAAAATGGAAGTGCCTCTGTACTTAGAGCTGGCAGTTGCCTGGAGGATTTACTGGTAAAGTTTGATTTCCCTACAGAAATGAGATGTTGAGATTGCCAGAATCACAAGACAGGATGTCTGAGCTCCTGGCTGTCCTTGTGCCCCTCTGGGAGCTGGCCGTCCGGCAGCCTTTTAGCTTTAATAGTTATGGGCCACTTAAAAGGCAAAGGAAACGTACGAAATGGAGCCAATCCAGATGAAGAATGATGCCGTTCATTCAGGGTGCCCCTAATGGTATAACTGGAAGTTTGGAAGGTGATGTCTTGAATCCCACAGAAGGGAGGCTGACTCTACTCCACTCTGGTGAGACCCCACCTGGAGTATTGTGTCCAGCTCTGGAGTCCTCAGCACAGGGAGGACATGGACCTGTTGGAACGGGTCCAGTGGAGGGCCACGAAAATGATCAGAGGGCTGGAGCACCTCTGCTGTGAAAACAGGCTCAGCGAGCTGGGGCTGTTCAGAAGGCTCTGGGTAGACCTTATAACCCCTTCCAGTACCTGAAGAAGGCTACAGGAGAGATGGGGAGAGGGACTCTTTCTCGGGGAGGGGAGCAATAGGTCAAAGAGCAATGGCTTTGAACTGAAAGTTTTAGATGAGATCTCAGGAAGAAGCTCTTTCCTGTGAGGGTGGTGAGGCACTGGAAGAGGCTGCCCAGAGAAGCTGTGGCTGCCCCATCCCTGGAGGGGTTCAAGGCCAGGCTGGATGGGGCTTGGAGCAACCTGGTCTAGTGGGAGATGTCTCTGCCCATGGCAGCTGGTTGGAATTAGATGATTCTAACCCAAACCATTCTATGACTCTGTCACCCACGGCCGCCATACTGGTGTTGAGAACCTCTCCCACTTATCAGAAGTATGGATGCACCCTACCTGATGGATGTTAGTGCTCTGATGCACTAGATCCTACCCTCATGTGGTCCTGGTACGAGGTTTGTATCGGAGTATTGCAATGAATTCTGAAGACCAAGTGTGTGAAACTCAATCCTACAATGTAAAAATAGCAAATAATGGACATTTTTGGTTTGGCAGGTGAGCAAAAAAGATAGTTTGGCAGGAAAAGTGTGCAATTAAAGTTTTTATCCACAGAGTTCATGTTATGGAAGGAAAATATTTTTCTAGAGTAAAGTGTTATGCTCAGTTCTTGCTTTTTTCCCCCTGTTTAAATTTGTAAACGAATGAATACTACTTTGATGCAAATCTAAGTAATTTGTTTCAAAATGGAATGCTTCAGCATAACTTGAAAGATTTTTTTTTTTTTAACACCCAAGACTTCGGATTCAAACTTTCTTTACAGTTTTGTTGCTGAATTTAGTGATTTAAATTAAACTCCAGATTCAGTGTTTCTTTCCAGAAATGCTGCAAATGGGATCTCTCCTCATCTCCGCTCCCTGAATTTGGGGAAGCTACATATGCTGATTAATTTTGATCAGCTCACGTGCTGAAGTGGTGGCACAGTCGGGGGAGGGAAGAACTGCACCTTATCTAACACTTGTTTAAATAACTTGCAGGAAGATTATTAAACATGCCAGTTAATGACACTTAAATATTTTTCTCTCTATAGTAAGCATTAGTCAGAACATTTCTAAGAATGTAATTTTTGTCCAGAATGGAATTTCATGTTAAAAATAAGAAATGAAAATCTCAAGACTCTGGCTGCCCTGAAACTGGGAGGGTGAGACACCAGTTCTGTTGGAGCTTTTATCACCATGCCATCACTTATACTCCTAAGGATGACTATTTATGATCTTCTCCCCAGAAAGGTGGTTGGATTTGTCCTTGGAGGTACTAGCTGTCTAGATAATACAGCCCTACGTTCTGGTTAGAATGTAGCATGTCTTCATCATCCCTGGCTCCCAAGGCATATTTATTCTGTGGGGTGAACGGCCAATACAGGAAAAGGACTGCCTGCTGTGTGTGATCCACTGCTGCTGGTAATAGAGGAACAGTGCTTACTTTGTAACTGAAACATTTTTATTTTATTTTTTTTTAATAGTGTTTATTTACTAAGTTAGGCTTTGGCTCTTGCCACAAAAAAAAAAATTCTGCATCAAATCTGAGATAATAAATAAATGCAGACCAATAATATTTAATATTCTTATTACAAAGCAAAGTTAAGGCAAAATGCAAGTGCTTTCTGGATTTCTATCTGAAGTTCCTTTGCAGTACTATCTGAACTTTCTATGCTCTACTGGCTGAATAGAAGCAATGCAAATATCTAGCATCTGTGTTAATGTATAGTCTACTTCAGGGGGTTGCAAACAGATGACATGGATCAACAGAAGACAAAAATGCTTGGGGACTTGAAAAAATAACATTAACCAATGTGTTCTTATGGCTGCTTTTTGCATGCTCTGTCATTCGCTGGTCTCTTTTAAACTCACACTGTTGTCATTTCCCTTATCTGTATATTTATAAATATGTTTGGGTTTTGTGCTGATGGTATCACAGACTAACTTATGCAGCTGTGTTTTGGAGACTGAATTGTTTATCAAAAATGGTGAAATTTGACATCCTCAGGTTTTTATACTTTCATCCTGTTACTGCACCAACATGTACAGATTTCCATTGAAATTTTGCTACTGCTTATTGTTAGCTAAATGAATAAATCCCGACTTCATGTAGCTCTAAACTCTGTACACGGTGTAGGTCAGCATATGTGTTCCTCTGTAGGACTTAAGGGGAGAACATAATCCCCATATATTTATGCTTGCTTTTCTGATGAGACTGAAAGTTTAACTTGTGCTGTTTCAGTTTCTTAGTCACCTTCGTGATAAACTAAGAAAAATAACTTGTGTGGCACGCACTGGCTAGTAAAAATATGTCCTGGAAAAAAACCCTATTTATTTACTGATGTATGTTAACTGGCATCAGCGTGGTGCTGTGTGCGGGTTTGAGTGAGGTAGACTCTGAATTGAG
>QJSC01005335.1:246257-306257 GCA_003697955.1 Calidris pygmaea | reverse complement strand
ATGTCCTAACTTCTGTGTTCCTCAGGCTTTTCAAGACAATGCAATAGATTTATATAAGCGATTTGGTAAATAGTTTCACTCCTCTTGAGAGGAGGTTTTAAGTGTGCTTGCTTTACTTAGCATTATAATGAAATAGGAGATGAACCGGGTCAAGGTGACCTGTTCTCTGGTCCAGAGCAGCCTTATCATGTTGTCTTGAGCATGGCTAGAAATAATATTATGCAGCTTACTAAGAAAATATGCCACGCAGCATCTTTAGAATAAAAATATAGCCTTCAAACTAGAACAGTACTTGTAGAGCACTCTCTGATCTTGGATGTGTAAAAAAAATATCCTTAGATTCCTAATTGGGATTTCAACATGGGAGATTTCACCTGAAAATCCCTACCTCTTTCAGCACTTTACTGCTCTTCACGAAAGAGTGATTTATAACAAAAATAGATAAGAACTATTGGTGCTTTCTCCTTTTAACTGATCTCGTTTGCGTTCATGAAAACCATGCTACACAGTCAATTTGAAGCTGATGACCAAAGCTTTGTGGTTAGGGTAACCTATCTGGGTAAGGGCAGTTTTCCCGATGTTTGTATATACGACACGTATGTTTTGGGTTTTGTCCCATGTTTATTGAATGGGTAAAATTATAAAATATTATAAAATTTCCAGTAAAGTTGCAGCCTTTTTTCAAATCAACACCCTAAGTGCTCAGTTGGAGGGCTGTGGTTATCTTTAGTACACTTGTGATAGTTTAATTTATTTTAGACATACTCATCTAATAATGAAGGTGAAATATTTTGATAAAATAAAACACTGGGCTTGACTCAGTGTTCATTGAAGTCTGCTGATATAATTAAAGTTATTACTATTATTGTCAGTATACAGCATTGCTACTGGAGTTGCTTTTTCTTTAACTGATTGAAATTCTTTTGATATCCATAAACAATGGTCTTTACTTTTCCAATTCAGCTGAAAAAAACACAATAATGGTGCCTTAAATATTACTTTCATACAGTTATTGGTGTGAATGAATTTAAGTTCATATACACATAGAATTGAAAATGACTTCTGATTTCTTCCAAACAAATGGCAAATGCAACACAAATATATTAATCATTAGTCACCTGAATAGTCACTTTTCATTACATGAAAATAGTGTTTGAAAAAAATGTCTTCTATGCATTTAGCAGTGATCCTTCAGTATGTTCGTGGACTCTTAACTCCAGCTATAATTTTTTGACAGTTGGGCTACATTATCACTAATGGTTACTGCCAGAAAAGTCAGTTACTAACACCTTGTCATCACAGGGCTGTAAGGGACACTATGCTCCTTTCATCTGTTCAGGTTCTGAGCAGCTATCTCACATCAGCTTGAAGGACTCGGACTTTGAAGCGTGTGATATACTCTTAGATTATTCAGAAGTAATAGGGTGTTTATTACAAACACTTCAGGGATTCTCAGATTGGTCAGGCAGGTGAATCTTCCATGCGGATAGGAACAAGGCCCAAAAGGGCATCCTTGGTTTAGATCACTGTTAAAATTCAAGTTCTTAAAATCATGGAATATCTACAGTTGTTAAACGTTTCCTAATTGCTTTATGTTGAATCTTGCCAAACTGTTTTCATTACCCTCCTCATTGTAGGCTTTGTCTTTACTGAGTCAACCTCCAAAATGTATTTAGCTCCAGTGGCTGATGTTTGTTTTCAAGGTTTATAATGTTGTCAAAGGATTATAATGAAAACCTTCGGAGCCTTAACATTTGTGCCATGTCTACCTAAAATCCACAAATGTCTAAATATAACAGGCTAAGATTTGAACACTGACGCTAAAGTGCTGGCACTACACTTTGTTTTCTGTTTATCCTTTCATCAGGAAAACAGATGCAGAACATTTTTGATAGCTTGGATAATGTTGAAGCTGGAACTTTGACAACCATCCTTTCTGACAGAAACTTTTGCTATAAAGGTGCTGATTTTGCATTTAGAAAAACTTGTGGATTTGCCTTCCTTGACTTTATGTAATCTTACTTTCTTTGAGTTAAAATTCTTTGTGCTAAATTATACAGTAAATCCAAACAGGTAGCTGGTAAAGGATTACAAAGTACAAATTCAAAGTTTTTAGTAGAGTCTTTTTACATGGTTGCTCAGGAATGGAAGAGAATTGAGTATGCACAATAGAAGAATAAACTGCAATTTCATAAAGGTAATGAATTCTCAGATTTCAAATAACCTGGTTTAGATTTTTTTTTCCAGATTTTTCACTATAGAAATTAAACAAAACCAAAACAATTTCCCCTCCTTCCCCAAACACTCTTCTTGACCTGTCCTTAGTTTCTCCTAGCTTTCAAACTTAGTTTACTCATTCTCTGGGCCTGCTTTCAAAAAGTGTCCTTTGGATTTCTTCCAATAGGGAATTCTTTCATCCTCTGTGTGTTTTTTACATATCCTGCTTTTTACCTTTCTTTTTTAAACAGATTTTGTTTTTAACTGCTTCCAAGAATAAAGTGTAACTACCATACAAATCCCAACGTGTTGTTCAACTTGTTCATTATATGTGCAAAATTCTGTTTGTTGTTGGAACGACACCACTACTCCTTCAGGTACTTCAAACTGAGCAGTCCTGACCTTTTTTCCACACTAAAATAATCCTAAATATTTTTTAATATATTAATAATCCTAAATGTATTCTATATATGATTTCATTGCAAATATGGAAGAAAAAAAAAAAATCTAAGCAACCATACCTTCCTGAATTGGTGTGATACTGAAAAGTTTGTCTAAAATGCTTTTCAATATTGTGTGCAAAGTGTCAAATGTTTTCAGTAATCATAAATAAGCTGAAAGAAAATGGCACCGCAGGAACAAGACTTGTACAAAGAACACTAAGACAATGTACCCCAAACTGGGTCCCTTCAGTGTTATTTTGGCCTTCTGCTTGCCTACTTGATTCTCACAAAGTGATGCCCAACTAGATTCACTGGAAAAGCTGTTTTCCAGCTCAGTACTAAATAAAACCACAGTCCTACAAACTTGCACGTATTTGACGTTTCTTCTAGCATAAAATATTTACAGGCTAATATCAAAAAGCCCAAAGTCAAATTTCAATTGCTGTGTGTTGTTCTAAAAAAGCTAATATTTTAACTAACACAATTAAGGTTAAAAAAACACCAAATAAAAAAATAAAACATGCAAGACCACCCCACCCCCAAGCAATAAAACCACTAGAAAGTATAGACGTAATTATGTTGGGAATAAAAATGTTTACGGTGTACATCATCACATGAATGAATTGTCTAGTACCTTACACTAAGCTATTGACTTTCATACTAGGAGCTGGCCTAACATATCACTTTAAAATGTGTTCTTAATTGAGATAACAGAAAGCTTTTCTTTGTGTAAGTAGCTCTTACTCTATAGTACTCAAAACTGATAGTCAGGTACAGATTGAGTTAAGCTTTTCTATAGTACTCAAAACTGATAGTCAGGTACAGATTGAGTTAAGTTTTATCTCCCATGTGTCCAAATTTGCCTCCAGAATTTTTTTCCATGCAGAAGGTATGTCTGGATAGCACTCGAAGATTTTTGTACGCACATCTGAGAATGCATCACGTATGTTATGTGCAAACTGGTCCTCAAATACATGAGGTGTGAATCTGAGACGGCTTTGTCAACTGTGTATCCGTACAGTAAATCAGTGCTCAAGTGCATTGATTTCACGGTGTATTCAGAGATTGTGTCAGTTCAGTGGGCTCAGTGCTTCAGAGTTCAAGGCAAAACCAAAACTATGCAATATTTTGGTTATAAACCATGAAGATCACAATCTCTCAAACTGTGCCACCTATAAGAAAGCTGTATGTGTGTCACTACAAAGGTTATGGTGACAGCAGCAGCGTTGTGTCTGGTTTGGGAGCTGCCAAAGGTCATTCTGTTCCTTTTTCTCCTCACCCTGTGGAATATCTGTAACTTCACTGTCCTTTCGGAACATTGGAGTAGGAGTGAAGTAGGCAACGTGGGATTAAGCACTAGAAGAACATGGAGTAAGGAGGAGAGATACGGTAAATAGAGAGCACTCAGCTGATGAGCAAGTTTGGAGCAGGTTGTAAGAAAGGTGGGAGAATTCAAATTTGGGAGGCTGTAAGAGATGTGTAATTGTAGTTGAGCTTGAAAAGGTAAGACTTACCCTAGTGAATGGGAAGAGACTGTGAACGGATTATGGTTTTTTTGGATGACTTTTGCCTGGAAAACTGAAGGATGTCCCCAGGAGAATCCTTCTGCCATCATTTCCTCTGGCACTAATGCCACCAGAAACTGAGGCCTGAGCAAATTAGACTTCAGACTCTGAAATCTGTATTTCAGTAGAGTACAAACTTCTTTCTTGTTGTCTCTAACTAGTATGTAAGGCTTTTCTTTATATGTATATTGTTAGTACGTTTTAAAATAAAATCCTGTTCTTTTATTTAAACATCTTAAAAATAACGGTAGTTTTCAATCAGTATTGTAAAGAACCTTCAATCCTGTAATGTCTAATATTGTTTTCACTTTGATAGCAAAATATCCAATGTATTTTTCATTCCCCAAACTTTTTTGCCTTAGTTTAATGCAATCTGTCACCACTTAGATAATTTATGACTGATTAGGACCTATCTTGCTCTGGTTTCTTCTACAAATGAAACCCCTATGTTGTCTAATAGTATCAGTGTCTAATGGACTCTCTTCAGTATATCTCATTTTCAGATGTGGTATGACCAATGAGATGGTTTTGTCATAACATTTTCTCTGGAATAAGGTCGTCTTGACTGTCCTGGATCTGTTCTGAGGGGGTTATTGGCTTGTTTAGCTTTATTTATTTATTTATTTTTAGATCTAGTGATCCATTTAATAGACCAGACTTGCTGAATAGCAATATTCCAAAACATTTTAGTACCCAAAGTACGCATTTCTTAGGATGAGGAATGTAGCATGTCTTCTGCTGTCTTTCATTGACGTTGTCAAGAGCATACTTCTTATACTTAAGCATGTTGCAAATAATTTTCAAAATGCTGTTTTAATGAAATCTCAATATGTGCACATTATGCACTTGATTTCTTCATGCTCTGGGGACAGTTGTACAGAGAGCTATTGCAAAATGATATAGGTGTTTCTATGACAAAGTTAGAGTTGGTTTCAGGGAAATTTTCCTGTGATCCATGCTGACAAATATTTGAAAGTCAAGTGAAATGGAAGACTGAAGTGTTCAGCTTTGTTTCTTCAGCAGCATAACGAGACCTTATGTAAAAAGCATTGCCATGGTGTTGGCAGAATTGCAGAGTCTGCACTAAGTCTTTGTCTGAGATTGGAAATAAGTCTAGAGTGGCACTAATTCTGCGTGTCATAGTTTGTGTGCCGTTGCCAGAGTCACTTGACTGGTTCAGTAAAAGCACATGGGACGGATTGTAAACTCCTCAGTGCAGAGATTGACTTGCTTTTTACAGAACCCCCCTATGACTTTGGCCTTCTGGCATTGCCAGAAGTAACAATGATGACAGCAAAATCAATGTATTGGAGATCAGGCATTTTATTTCTGGATACAGAGAATTAGATCTAGTCTAAAAATAACAGTATTCTACTAAAACTTTGTGTAGATACTTAATACAGGAATTTATACTTTGAAGGTACAAACTCTTTTATGCCTTGGAGACTTACATAATTTTTTTTTTTGTTTTCCACACTGGTAAACAGAGGCACGGGACATCAACACACGCATCATTGTGCAAAATGGTGAGAGGGTTAAGAGAGAGATAAGAAAATGTACACCTTTCAGGTCTATCCCAAGTCCCATAAAACTGCACATGCGTTTTCAAGTACAGAACTTGAATAATCTTTTTCTAAATACTATATCCCCAAAACCTGGAGATGTAACTTTGAGCAAGGAAGAGGAGAGGCCCTTTGTGAAAGGGGAGAATGTTTAGAGAACCCATCCTTTTGTAAGAGGAAGAGTGGTGTATTTTGTAGTGATGGTTTTGGATGACAAAGTTATCGTTATTTTAATATCTTCATTAAAGTTGAATAAAATATAGTTTGAGTTTCGGGAATGATGAAATGGAGGAAAACAGTCAGGAGAGATTAAAATCCCCACTGAAAAAAAGTCGGCCTAATTTAATTAGATTAGTGTAGCCTTTAATTACATTTCTGTTTCTCACCCTAATACATGTTGTAAATAATCTGTGATGCTCTGAGGGTTTGGGATTTTTTAAAGCTGCCATAAACCAGCTCTCTGGCTGCATCTTAAAGAAATTTTTATCAATGGGTGTCATCGTTAACTGAACATTGGAAAACCTGTGTCAAAAGTATTGCTGTGATTTATTGGAAAGTTAACTAGATCACTAAGTTGCTTAGCTAACTGAAGGTAATGGTCGTAAGTAAAATCTTTGCCAAATTTTAGGTATGTGGAGGTTTAGTGTAGCTATGACATGCATTGTTCCATGACTGCTGGTAGGGTTTTAGGTGATCAGCGTCACGTGGCATTATTAAAAAGAATATTTGCAGGTTCATTAAATAATTCGAATCTGAAGGAAGTCAGAAGTCACAGTTATCTTGTTTATGGAAGGCTAACAGCTAACTGGCTGTTTAAAAAGTTAATTTCTATGTGTATAATTTCTATTAGTTAAAAAACAGAATTTTTTTATTACTTATATTTGGTTGTATGGGAAGTTAAGTTCTGACCCAGTAAAGTGCTGAAAGCTAGAATGCTTGTGCAGATGCAAAGCCCAAACTAGGCTTTTTCAAGTTGCTCATCACCACCCAAAATACAAAGATTTTATGTAATTTCTATACTTGATCTTCCCCAGATCTTAAGAGGACAGAGTCTGAGTCTAATGGTAAGATCAACTTAAACCTCAATAGGCCATTGGTTTTAGTGAAATAAGTGATGTGGGTCTCATCACGTCTTTGACTTCCCAACCCATTTGACCAGGTGGTTAAATTGAGGACGGCTTCTGTCATGAGTGTACAAGCTGGGACTAAACTTGTGTGTTTGGAAGTATGTCAGGACACAGTGACTCTTCTGCCACTGAATGTTCACGTCTCCTTTTTGTTTTTCTTAGCTACTGTAACTTGAATGTCGCTACTGTCTTTAGTTGTATACTATATGTATGTATTGAAACAATCTATTCTGGATCCTTCACAGTGGCTCTTGATGTAAATTAGTGGATTTTTGTTAGATGGAAGAAACATTTTTTGGAAAGAAGAATAAAACTGCCTAACGCTGAATAGAAATGGAGCTTTTTCAAAAACTGCAGAAAGTTCTGCTTGGAACAAGATGTTTTAAGAAGCTTTGTTTCTGACTGAAAAGGCTAAAATGAATTAATTTAAAAATTTTGAGCAGTAGACCTCAAAATGATTTAGAATTCCCCATTCCTGTTGGCTAAAGCTATTCATTAACCCTACAAGTTTGATGCGACTACTTCTGAGGAATTTTTTTTCTTTTGTAATAACGTTTAAAGATCAGTGAAGGTGCACATTTTCAAAGAATATAGGTATTATTTTCTGTAAATTTCTAACTTCCTCTAATTTCTTTCTAATGAACTTTATGTTTTTTTAAGTTTGGTGCTTTTTTAGATTTTTATGTTTACCGACTGCCTTCCACACTGAAAACAGTGTGTACTTAAGAAAACTCATGCTTGAATTCTAATGTAAATTTGGTATCATCAGCTCTCTACAGCTGTTCTAATTCTGACATCCTCCATCTGCCTCTAAAATCACTATTTCTGCATCGGCACTGCCTTGCCTGGTATACTATTTCTTTTTTTTTTCCCACTAATTATTAATCTTACTTCTTTTTTCCCATGCAATCTTTAGCTTGCTGATTTTGTTTCTCACTTTTTCTGTTATCTTTCCACTCCCGGGTATTTATTTTGCATATGAAAAATACATAGTCTCTGGAAAGGGAATACCTAAATCACTGTATTTAGTATCTGTAGCAAGCTGACTCCTGGAAAATGTCTGGCTAATTTTTTCCCTGGACGTCTGGGGGTTCAGGGTCCTATCCTGAGTGACTCGGGAGAGCAGAATTGCAGGATAGCGAATTCATAAATCTTGTGTTGCTCAGACAAGCAGAGAAGCTGATGTGTTAATGTGTAAGGAACCGTTTCAATGTTCAAGGAAGCAAAAAAAAAAAAAGCCACAGATAAAATGCGCAGTTTTGCCAACACTGTGATGGTGATGTCTCTGTAAAGATACTTGTTCAACTGGTGACTTCATTACTGAAGGTCAAGGGCATTTGTTCATGTAATATCAACATAATTTTGAGAAAGTACTTGCTGGTACAGAATTTAAAGAAAAAAAAGACACAATTTATAGTGAGAAGACAAGCACTAAATTGTGTGTGTTTTGGAGCTGGCAAATGTGTACTTCATTTGAAGAAGCTATATGAAGTAAATGTAGAAGCATGGAGAGGATATTTCTCAATTCATCCATCTCTCCTTTTTGAAAAGGTCAAGTTCTGGCGTTACACCTCTTCTGCATTTGTATGCATAGAATGATAACATGCTTTGATATACTGTTTTGCTAAAAAACAGTCTGGTTTTTATGAATTATTACATGGTAATTTATAACATCTTTTTATTCATAAACATGTTTCAAGTGACAACTGTTGGGGGATGCTTTTAAAATAAGTTTTCTCAATTGTACGAGCATTATCTGGAAAAAGGACAACCCCCAGGAAAGTGTAGGAAAAAGTAAGGAACACTAGTGGGGAAAAGATGTCCTTTTACAATCATAATGACTAGTTCTGTGAGCTGTTAAAGGCCTGTCTCAGTCCTTCATTTATCAAAGTAGCAATGTGACTTTGATCTCTGCTTTCTGATAGTCTTTTAGGTACAGATGAGTCTACGTCATCCCTCTGCACAACAGGGCACCTATTGGACATTCTGTGGAGGCTCAGAATGATCAGAAACCGTGTCTCCAGATTTTTATGCTCTTGTACAGTACTATTACACTGTAGTTACAAGAATCACTCCAATTCCCACATTTAAAATCTCTGCATTCATATGAAACAATATATAGGACATGGATCCACTTGGGCTTATAATAAGAATAGGTTAAAAAAAGCTACCTACAAAAGGTTTGATGTAATTAAATTAACTTAAGTTGAATATTTAAAGCATCTATTTAAAATAAAAGCATCTATTTAAAATATAACATAGAAAGGAGCAATCTATACCAATGAGAAAAAGAAATAGCTGTTGTAAGCAAAGTCAAAATATTATGCTTTGACAAGTTATTAACTTTAGTAACCACAAGCTTGTAAGGGCTCGCTACGTTGTGGGATTTAACACTTAGCTCAAAAGCCATGTGGTACTTCAAATTTATATTAACCTCAGTGACCTACCCAGCCAGATTGTCTTTAATCCTTCTCCAGTCCCAGCACTATGAAAATGCCTGCTGCCTCTTGGATTCATTGATGGTATTTACAGCCATGGCCTTAAACACTAACATGTTCTGTAAATTCTGTGCTTGTGGACAGAGCTGTGTGCAAAGATCTTTATTTGTGCCATTATTTTTATAGGGTTTTTTATAAATTTAAGTTTTATACCTTGACCTCCAAATCTTTTTTTTTTATGATTACAGTTAATTTTACTTGCTTTCTCCTGAAAACCTTCATAACTTTAGCTTTTCATACAAGGCTATTCCTGTTTACCGATGATTTTCATTTATTTATTGTCCTCTGCTAGCATTGTCCAAACCTGGAATAGTACTTTTTCCCTTTATCAGACCTTTGAAATGATCATAACATTGAGTGCATCAGAAATGAAAGGGAATCACAGGATTCATGTTCTAATGAACTTAGGAATGACAAATTCCAGCCTCCCGGTCTTTCCACTTGCCCAGGGTTACTTGGGGCATGACCAAATGAATAAATAAATAGCAGATTTCTGTGTATAACACAGTGAATGCTTATGGAAATCTAATTATTTATAAACAATATATATTTCAAGCAGAGAGGAACTGAGAGGGAGCCTGAATCAAAAATTTGAATGCTAACCACAAACTATTTTGTTGGTAGTGGAGCATGGATTTTTGTACTTTAAATGTCTATTGTAATTGCTGTTTATCATGTTTTAATTTTCTTGATTTCTATTTCATTTCAGTGAAATACAGAGGTAATTTAGAAGAATCGTTGGGCTTCTGTTTAAAACACTGGAGTTCTACTGTTGTAGACTTCCTCTAGGCTTTGCTAACTTGTAGTCAAAACCAATCAAGGAGTTCAAGCATCTAAACAGAACTATGAAAGAATTTGAGAGCGGGGGGAAGTGATTTTTTTTAAAACTCTTTTTTTAAGCAAAATCAGGTCACACTTGTGCTGTCGTAGATTTCATTCATTCATTCGCTGTCATCAGCTTATTCTTAGTATCAGAGAATGGTTAGAGTTGGAAGGGATCTTTAAAGATCACCCAGTTCCAACCCCCCTGCCATGGGCAGGGACACCTCCCACCAGACCAGGTTGCTCAAAGCCCCATCCAGCCTGGCCTTGAAAAACCTCTCAGTGTCTGACCTGGATTTCCAGTGCTCGGCACAAAGCCCAGGGAGTGCTGGATTTGAAGAGCTCACTGCAGCTCTTGGGCTCCCTTTGCCAGCCACAACAAACTGGTCTTTGGACTGATTCTTTGTACTCGTATTTGCAGGTCAGCAGTTGTTATGAGGGTATGGTACTTCATTTCGGGTTTTTTGGCTTACTTCAGTCTCCATAGCTCTTAAAAAAGGAGTGCCAACCCCTGCCTGTATTTTGTGTGGAAGGTGGGTGTGCAGTGTCTCCCTCCTTGGCACGTGTGACACACTGCAATGGTGTTGCCATCCTCCTGTTGTCGGACTGCAGTCTTCTGCTGCAGGGTTGTCTGTGCCATGTTCCTGTCAGAGCACAGACATCCTCGTCTTGACGCAAATGGCTTTTTGTCAATTTTGCAGCTGGTAATGGTGTTCTGGGAGTGTTTTCCCAGAAATGGTGTTCTTCGTTAACCAGGCACTCTGTTCTTTTAACACTCGTTCTGGTACTTCTGCTGCTGCTTTCTCACATGCACGTTTTCATTTGTATTTCATTCATAAAAGTCTTAGTCCTGTTACAAATCTGTTAAAAATGTGATAGTTACCTAAATCCCACTGAAGTCCCAACTTGCAATCATGAAATCTGCAAGTCAGCTCGTTTCCATCCATGGAGGTGCCTAGAGATGTTGGAAGTTGACTTCAAGTTCTTTGTAAACTTGTTTTTTCCTGAGCGCTTACACAAGTTTTGATGCTTAGATCTTAATTCTGACATGTTTGAAGAGCCTGTGAAGGACTTAATGCGTACGTATGACTGAAATTAAGAAACTCAGCCTGCATTCACCCTCCTCCTCTGAAAGGTGTGATTCAATAGGCTTTGCAGTAAAAGTGCCTTCTCACAGCTTAGCGACAGGCACTTCCTATAAAGCACGGGCAGAAACAGTGATGCTGTGTTCAGAATGTGGGAAACAAGGTTTGGTTCTTCAGGAGAATAAAACTTTCTCTTCTACCTTCTTGGGTGAGTATAGTCAGCACTAGTGTTATTTTCTGTCTGTCTGTCCTGCTGAAGCCGTGGTGCTGTGTGGAATTCGGATTTATTAGGCTAATACAGTGCTAGAAAAAGTATGACTAATAGCCAAGACCACGAGGACAGAGAAACTTGTTTTCAGGGCTGGTTCAGTCTTTTGCCTGGTGACTTTCATGTAAGTATTAAGCTTCAATGCTCACCAATCTGTATTATTTCTCTTCTGGCTGGCTGTATGTAGTTGCATACAAAATGTTCTGACTTGAGGTAACTGCCTTGCTAACATCCTGGGAGACTTTTCCTTTTAAGATGTCTGCTATAGCACACGCTTTTTTTTTTGATGGCACATTTTCTCCATCTATGAAATAAAAAAGAAATAATACAGTGTATGTGAAATGCTTTTTGATAGCTAAAATTATTCATGGTCTTGTGATTTTTCTGCCTTAACCATCAGGAATGGACAGCAAAAGAATAGCTGTTTTCACAAGCAGGCCCCACTTACCAAAATAATTCCACGTGCTGCAATGCAATATTAATATTCAAAACAAAGAATAACCTGAATGGAAATAAAATTCTCCACATTTAGTTGACATAAATATATAACTCTACTTTGCTCCGGCCCACAATATCTAGCTGTGATTGGAAATCCTTGAAATCGCTTAGTATTAGTGAAAGAAAAGTACTAGCTGTCATTCAGCTGGGTTACATGTTTTTGTTAGACATAATATGAAGATGCCAAATATTTATTTCTGTGCAATATCCATTTAATTTGTGTCAACACTACATGGTGATTCTGCCTTGCATTCCTCTTGTTGCGAGAGTTTTGGGCCCCATTTGAACAGCTAATATAGTCTCTGATATAGTCACAATATGTCAAGTTCTATCTCAGTCTTGGATGAAGAAACAGGGAAGGATCTTTGAGATTCGCGTACAGCCTCCCGATTCACTCAATTAGAAATCAGCTGCGTAAAATGTTGAGCACCTCCGATCTGTCTGATTTTAAGTGGGCATGCAAATGGAGCTTTGTAAATCTTCTACCACCAAGCAAGCTGAATACTTAAGTACAAACCTTACAAACCTTTTTTTTTTCCTTGGGGTTTTATTTGTACAGTCACTAAGTAGCTAAATTTTAAACACATTTTTGAAACAAAGTCATAATTTACTTTATTCCAAGTAAAGACCTTTGCTTGTATTGCTTCTTTAATGCTAATTTATTTTTCCCAGACAATGCTATGCTAAAATTGCAAATAGTTTCAGCTGGTCCGAGATCACTTTGGATGAATGCATCAACACCTTCAGTCATCTTAAATGAGTGCCTTAGCTTCTTTTATTCTTGTATTATTTTTGTTTGTGTTGCTGTGAACTAGAACAATAATATTAACATTGCATGCCCACATTCGCCTCTGGTTATTTATGCTTTTTTACTGTTGAAGTGTAAGTGTGCCAAGCAAAGCCACTGGATTTCTGCCAAATAAATGGCCCGACAAAGAGTTACAAAGCCAATAATAAACGGAGCTTCAAATTAAATTCAAGGAAAGTGACTTGGGCTGAGTAATCCAAACAGTGGGCAGTGTAAGAAATGTCCATCATCTCAGAATTATACAGACAGTGCTACGGGGTGTGACAGCAACAGACAGGAGCACTCACAGGCCCACTGCACATTTCAGTGGGAACATTTCCAAATAAGAGGTGAATATAAAAGGTATTATCTTAAAATTTTATCTAAGTTTATGTATTGAAACCATATGGTCTATATTTGCTTCACGTTCCAGTTTTGTAATGGTCCCTGCTAATATGTTTTTTCAGTTCTCCTTTGCTCACTGTAGGTAATGTAGGTTCATTTAGAGTTTGAAGCAGTTGCAGTTTGTGTTTAGTCATGTTAAGAAAAATAATTTCAGAGTCTGTAATTTGTGACTCTCCAAAAAACCCCTAGAGGTAAAATAAACTTCTGCAGCCTGCTTGATCAGCTCCATTTTGCCCACTAATTCTGGAATCAAGGAGGGAAGATCAGCTATGATATTCATAAATGATTCCTATTTCAACATTTTAATTCTTGTAGTCTGAGATTGCACCCATTGAAATGGATGGATTTTTTTTTTTTATGAAGTGGTGTTTTATTTAATGTGAGCAAGAGCATCGGCTGTCTGAACCGATATTGATAGAGAACAGGGTCATTTTTCTTGCATGACCAATGTGTTTCTAGCATCTTAACACTTGTCTGTTGAAAGGTGTTGAAGGGTGAAAGACTGCTATAGAAGAAGAATAAAATACATTTGTAGATGATGGGTTCTATATATTGAAGTAATGACTCTTTGAATCTTGACCTGAAGAGGTTTTCAGCTGATTATTTTTTTCCCCGCTATACTGATATTCTCTTTCTGACTCTGTTGAATAAATATCGTAAGAAGTTTTCAGGCTGTGAAGAAGGATTTTGTTTTTCTTAGTGTGTTTTTGTTTCGGTTTTGTGGATTTTACTTTTTTTTTTAAGCTGTGAAAGGTTTCTTTCATGCTTCTACTGTTAAATGTTGAATACTCAAATGCATACAAAGCAAATCTAAGGGTTTGTCTGGCTTCCCGGGATCAAAGCAACCTTTTTTCAAATATGAGATTATACTACATTTCTGTGGATGTCATAGAAACTACTGAGTGTTAGAAGGATGGCAGGTTCCAGTGGAGTTCATGTCAAAATCTTAGCCTGAGTGTTTAAAAAATTGCCTATTTATTTTTTTGAATGGACGAAACAGCACAGGTATGTATTCCTTGAAACATATCATACTGTTTCTTATATATGCTCCTACTATTTACATGGAAAATATTTAATTCTTTCCTGATAATTTACATTCTGTGATTCCTGTACTGTAATGTTCGTTATTTTTAACTTAGCGTCTTAGGAAGGCTAGCTGTGTTATATTCTTTCCTTCAAAACCAGACAAAATCTATCAGTACTTTCTCCATTAATAGTTTATAATAGTTCCTTGCTTCCTGGATTATATTTGCACGGCACAGCTCTTCTTTACCTACATCATCTGCGGATTATGAGGTTATAGATGGAAGTGGTAGTAAGGTACCTAACTACAGCTGGTTTTCTGTGAGGTAATTGGCTGTCGTCGTGATGGGATCATGTGAACCAAAAGACTTAAGAATTCAAAAGCTGACATCCAGAAAAGCTGGTGGTTTTACTGTCTGTTCCTCTGTCCACCTGTGGAAGGGACTCCTGGATGAGTTGTTGGGACATCCGCTGGAAATGCAGGTGGAACCAGAATCGCATTCTGTTGCCTCTACTAATTTTTGAGCTATATCTATCTCTTCTCCCTTCCCTATTTTCTGACACTTGGCTATAGCTGTGGTAGTCTAAAGACTTGGCAAGAAGACTGTCCTCCCTGCAAACCTATGCTGTCTTGTATTTCTCTATTGGTTTCTTACTGCTTTGTGTGGTATTGGATTTATCTCATAACTATTTCTATTGACCTGTTCATTTTCTTTTGCTGTTGAAACATTTTTCTATTGAAATATTTTGATTTGAAATATTTTAAAGCTAGAGTGGCATTGAGATATCACTGGAATTATGCAGTAATTCTTATGGTCACGTCTTGGCTGAGCCACTGCACCTGTAATTCATATCAGATGCCTCTAATGTCATGGAGCTTACTCAGGATTGAGGTAACTCATGGGTAATATGTCTGAAAATGGTATTTCTTAAGAAAAAACTTGGACTAGAACTAGCTGAAATACAGTTTTCTTGAGGTATTTCATGAAGATGCCAGTTAAAATATCACCTAACTTGAAATATGGTAATTTTGTTTTGCATAGCAAATAAAAGCAATTTTTTGTTTGCATAAGACCAACTTGAAGGACACATCGCGTGATTTTAAACACTTTTTTTTATTTTAACACCTAGCAAAAATATGAACTGTCATTCTACAAGGAAACATTGTTATTTAGGAAAGACAAGGTTGGTGTAGAGATGGCATACAAATTAACTGATATAATTTTTTTTAATAGTTATCTGTATGGAACCAAAAATTAATCTTTTGTAGGGAGGCCCATTTACAAAGAAAAGTGTTTGAGAGAAAGTAGTGATTTTTAATCGTGTATGGCAAGTGTGGAGCCTTCAGACCACAGCTTGAATATGGCTTGTGTCTTTTTTTCTTTTCCCTTCTTGTTGTCAATATGTTGGATATCACACTGAAGATTAAAGATAAGGAAAAAAAGTTTGAAATCTTAATTTCAAGTGAAATTATGAGACCTATCAAAATACAGATGATAATTGTAGTGCGCGCGTGCGCTCATTGGTGGCTGCTCTTTTTCACTGAAGTTAAGCTTGTGGCTTATTCTGTCCTTCAGTAAGAGCAGAATTCCTTAACTAAGTAATTTCAGTAATCTATTTTTTCAGGTGAGAAATACTCTTTCTGTGAGCTTCCTGCCTTCCTGAATCTGAGGAACATGAGCACTGTTAATAAAGTAGCTTTTATTTATTTTATTTCTCTACGCATTTAACATCTGATGTTTACTTCACAAAGCCTTCAAATCCCTGTGAAAAAAAACCCCAAACAAATAATTTGTTTAAAGAAGTAAAAAAGGCAATGAAGATCTATTTGAACTGTTCCTCCTTCCCCAGTTATGCAAATTCATATCGTAATATCATGATCTTTTCAAATATTCTTTGCAATCTGTGCAGTACTTTTCTCTAACAGTAACCTTAGAGGTGACCGTAAAATCTACTTATTGAATGTTTGGTTACTCATTGTAAAACACCAGAAAATATGGAAGTGTTTTAGTTTGTACTCTAGGGATGTTACATATCCTTTAAAAAGCCTTCCAAGCATAATATTTTATTGCTCTATAGAGGATTTCATAACCCTAAAATGCAGATTCTAGGTTGATGGTTGGACTAAATGATCTTAAAGGTCCCTTTCAACCTAGATGATTCTATGACACTTTTTTGTTTTCATTCAACATAGTGGACAGAGCAGATTGATGAGAAAGGTGGTGCAGGATTGAGCTGTAAAAAAGAATGCACAGAGCTACCTGGGACTTGTACACTCTAACAGATGGATACATTAATTATGAATTTGCTGATTAAGTTGTTTGGCATATAGACCAGATATCACTCCAGGGTAGTTTTATTTAAAATGTTCAGAGATGGTGGTATTTGTGCATTTTACATCATTCCGTAGTTAATAGAGTGAAATCTCAGGCTGTTTTAGGCAACTTTTAAGAAGGAGTTGTAATATGGAGAGTATCTAGCTTTTTCAGCAATATTTACTTGACAGGTATAACTAGCATTAGTACACTTCAGTATTTCCAAGGGAAGCATTTTAACCGTACCATAGTGAAAAGTGAAGGGGAAAAAATCATGTTAATTGGAAGGGAATTAATGTATATTCTGCTTCATTGGATTTGGTGTATCTAATGACAAGAAGCTCAGTGGCATTAAATATATAGTGGAATAGAAATGAAAATCTAGACTGAGGCTTTTTAATAACATGTGTATCTGTTCCTAATGAAGAATAAATGTAATACTAAAATGCAAATAGTAATTCCAATTAGAATTAGATTTGTGTCAGTGAAACTCTACTGTCTCTCACAAGGTAACTCATGATTTAAGTTAACATAAGAAGAGAGGGCTTTCTGTCATATTGTTCTGCTTTTTAACGTTCTTGGAGTGAAAGTTGTATAGCATAAAGAGTTCTCTCAGTTGGAGGGGAGACTTTATCAGCAGACAGTGAAATAATAAATTATATCCAAATTCTTTCCTGTTCAAACTTCTAGGTTTTGACAGTAATTTGTTCTAAAGGTGGCCTAGTTAAAATTTCACTGTGTGTCTATTTAGAAGAGAGGGAAAGATGTTGCTTTATTTAATCAATGAGAGGTTTTTTCTTTCAGTGAAAGCAGGTAGAGTCTCATAACATGTTTTAAAGATGTTGCTCTTCATTGATCCTGAGTTTATGTGAGGAGTACATCTGCAAGCGTGTGCTGAAAGAATGACGGATCTTAAAAAATTCAGGCTCTTAAAGGTAGAGGAGAAAGCATGGCAGTTCTTGTTCATAACAGACGTTTTTGTCAATAACACCTTCAACTGATGACCATGTAGTGCTGCTTAAATATGTATGCAAAGCATACTGATAGCTAATTATGTAAGATTGCTATTATATTCACCTAGGCAAGAACATTCATATTTCCTAGAATACATTACAGTTGCCTTACAGGAGTATCTGTGCTTATATATATCCATCCAATGCTGCCAAGTTGATACACAAATGAGTAGTAGGGATTCTGCCTTTAAATGTTTTGTAAGTTGAACGTAACTTGTAAAATTTGGCCCATAAACCCTTCCTACATCACTAATAACTTTTTGATTAAAAGAAAGTGTGTTGAAGATGGAAAAGTAGACCTTTGAGGGTAAGAACTGCCAAATTTAGCATTGTTTCTCTTGTGAATGCAATCTGTGTGGTGGAGGTCTTCAAATGTGGAATTTCCCAACTTGGAGGTATTTATTTGGGAAACTAAACAATCTTTTGATGTAACATTTTTGTGATAGGTGTAACATTCTTAATGCCTTTTCCTTTTTTCTTGGAAAAAAAGTGAGGAAAAGTGCATTTGATTCAAGTATAGCAACTTATTCCACTCCACAACCTACTTTAATTACGCATCATTAGTCAGTGGTTCAAAGACTTATAGCTGACAGCAGTAGAGGGCTGTTACCGGTTATACAGGAGATGTTGCTGCTGTGGAGTGCCAAAAGGATATGTTAACTATATTTGACCTGCACGGACCATTCCTTTTCCTTCCTTTTTTTTTTTTTTTGCCTCAATTCTTTTTGCTACTATCCTGATTTTGGGGAGCTTCTGTTCCGTATAATACATGCAGGAGGAAGGAGGAGGAATTTGAGGCTTTGTGAGGAAGAAGCTGGCATGGGGAAGCAGTTCAGGGTTGCTTGCTTTACTTTGTGGTAGTGGCTTTTTCTTCCTGAGTTCTGGCTACAAAAGTAGTAACTCACAGGCATTTTGCTGCAAGCCGTGCCTGCTGATCTTTCAGCTGTAGCATGGAATCAGGCCTGCAGAATGTTCTCCTGGGTTGAGAGACACAGGACTAACTTTTCTTCTAATACTGGGGAAAATTGCACTTTTAGAAGACTCAAGTGCCTGAATTTGTGAAAATATTTACTTTATAGCCAGCCAGGCTCTGTGGGATTCCAGGTTAGTGTTTTCGAGCCTTGCCAGGCACAGGGACAAGGAGGAGCAAGGCCTGGGCATTTGACCCAGGCTGGCCAACAGGATTATTTCATACCATGAACGTCATATTCAATATAAATTAGAAAAGTTTGCTGCATAGCTCTCTCCCCCTTGATGGGGGCGGTCCAGAGAACTCCCTGCCCCGGTGCCGGAGCCCTGAGGCCTTCCCTTCCTCCTGAAGCCATTGTGCTGGCAGCGTCCGCCATTTTCTGTCCCTGCTGGGAGTGCACGGCTTCCTGCTGATATCATTGGCTGAGTATAATTCTTGTATATCTTATATCAGTATCGGGATTAATACTGGTTCTTTAGTATTATTGTTAATTATTTAGTCTTAGTCTATTAAATCTATTTATGTTTCAACCCTTGTGTTTCGTTGTGTTCCCCGGTTCCTCTTTCCGGGTGAGGAGGGGTCATCAGGTGATAGAATAATTGTCTAAATGACAATAGATTGTTATGGGTTTTCTCAAACCATAACAAATGTTCATTCCCTTACTTGTTTAGCAACTGCCAAATTTGAAATGAACAGTGCTTTATAACTGGCTAGATATGGGCCAAAGACAAAGGAATTGTCCACTTCCTGTCCAATTGTCCTCAGTTTTCTCTGAGGAATTTATAAAGCTTATTGCAAGTGTAAGCTCTGAGAAAAATATCAGAGCTTATTAAAATAAAATAATAAAATTAATAAAAAAAGACCGGGTAGAAACTGTTTGTCAGCTTTAACACAGGGTTTTTCAAGAGTTCCATATATATTTACAGCATAAATATAAACATGAACTTATTATTTTAAATGTTTTATTTATAATTCTAAAGTTTAGCGTTTTCATTTTTTAAAAGAATCAGTGTTTGGTGTTTGTTTATTACTGTCATAGAAATACATGTGGAATAGTCCAAATGCAGAATAAAGGTACAATTGAATCTGGTACCCTTTTGATATGAACACTAGACCTCCTGACTCTTATTATGACTCTACATATTTAGATCATGGTCATAGAGTCAGTTTTATAAAAACACTGCTATTTCCGTACAAATGCTACTGAAATAAATTATATTTGTTTTTTATGATTATCGACAATTTCCATGTGTAATAATACAACTGATTTTATCTAGATGTAAGATCCTTTATGTGCAAACCTAGAATGCATGTTCTCTTTAGAAAATATTGACATCTGTACTGACAATGTGCAGTATGACCTAATGTGGAAGCTGCTTTGTGAAGGAAGTGGATCTCTTCAAAAAGATTATTATGCCCCAGCAAGAATTGAGGCTTTGATGCAGTTTATTTGTTGGTACTTGGTCTGCAAGCTACTGTATACCGAAGATAATCTAGCAGAATATTGGTTCTGGTTATGGAACACCTGATCATACGTGTGTTTGTTTTTAATGTGCAATGGGTAGAGATATACCACTGCAAATGGATGAAAAAGAGAGAGCTCTCATGACTAGGTATATATCCTTTAAAAAGCAGTCATTTGATTTTCACTGTGTTGGTTTATTGGGAGTGGAATGACTCCAACTCTATTTGTTAATTGCTTTTTTATTTTCTTTCTCTACCCATCTGTTGTAATTGATTGTGGTTGCCTTTTCAACACACAAAAAATAGTAGCAGCAGAACTTTTTTCTTGCTCTCTGTGATAATTATTTGTTGTTATTCCACAGATGTATTTACTGTAGTGAAAAAGTGAGTGCACAAATCAGATTTGAAAGCATCTTGTCCCATTTTAGTTCCTTGCTCAGTGCTTTCAGAGGAGCGTGTTACTATATTTCTACATGCCTTACTGTTTGTATGATCGCTTACAATTTAAATATGAAAGAGGTTACTGGATGTGGTTTGTCATACATAGGGGGGAAAAAAACCCAAACCAACAACAAAACAAGCCCAAACTCCCAAAACTTTTCTAAAGGAAGCAGCCTATCCATTTGATGCAGACCTTTGCAGAACCTGAGGTACATCAGTATCAAGTAGTTTTCGCTGTTACCTGCTTTTGTTGTGTCAGTCTCAGGAACCCGGAAGACTTCAGAAAGTCTGAATTGAAGGCTGTTGGGTTTTCAAAGAGGGCTTCTCCTATTGTATTTTTTTCAAAAGCCTGAAAGCTTGCAAACTTATACTGGTTGATTTACATTGCAATGTGGGAATCTAGTGTTAGCAAGAGTGAATCCTCTACAAGGATTTGATTGTGGCTGGTAGACTGAGAGCTTTAGTGGAGGAAAGGCAGGGGCTCTAATTATATATTCCCAGGAATAATTCATTGTTATCAATAAAAATTGTAACCTGACTTATATCATCCCTCTACCTTCCACTAGAATCAATTATATTTATATTATTTCTGAAATGCATTACTTGATTTTTATTGGGGTTGACCCTGCCACCACTCAAAAAATGGAGAAGCTTCCATTGATCTTGGTGCAGAATCAAGGATGCCTTCATGACAATGCACTCAAAGAGCATGTCAATAATTAAGTAGAGGGATAATTGTCTCTTTTGTGGTACATAAATGAGGTGCTTATGTTTAGGGAGGTTTTATGGTCATGAGGAATCAGGAATCTAAATATCTGAGTACCGTTCTTGCTATTTCCATACTTAACTGTTAAGCTGATTTGCAAAGCACTCATGAAACCTTTGTGTGCCTTTTGCAGAATTTTGGATGCAGCCCCTTTCCTGACCTGAGGCTTTGTAACACTTGATTCTCTATGGCTCCTTTTCTGGTGTGCTTTTCAGTGTGTCATTTGCAAGGATAGTTCCAGGTTGCAAAATGTTATGAAATTCTTGGGTGGCTGAAGCTTCAGATCTTATGAAGCAGTAGATTATCTTGTTATTGGCAGAAGAATGCAGGGATTTTGAGTAGACAATAGTGATTTACTCAGCTAACATTAAGCAAGTGTGGTGACGTCTTTAGCTATGTTGACCCATTTATATCTGTATTAAATTGAACCAGAAGTTTGATACTCGTAGTCTTTAAGACTGTCCCTATTCTGTAATCTTCTATTAATCGAACCTGTCACAGTTTCCAAGGAACATTGATAATCTAACGTGGCTTCCTGTATAAAATAGGTCATTGGGTTTAGCTGAAGTAATTTTTTTCAAATACAGTAGCCACTCTACTGTTTTTACTCTTCCACTAATTTAAAAAAAAAGGCAAGGTAGAATCTACCACATTTCACATGAAATATTTTTAATGGTTAAATGGGCTATTATAAGTATGTATCCTCACACCTGAATTAATCTACTTTCAGTTTATTTTCGTTTGTGTTTAGGCCCTCTGTTAGCTACTTTATTTTTCCCCTCAATGCAGATACTTTTGAACTGTGACAGTTGCCCACCTCATTGTTAAATCAAATGTTCTGAATCCTTTTTCTGTGTCGTATATTTTCCAGTTTTTCAGTCACTCTTGCTGATCTTCTCTGTACCTTCTCTAACTTTTTTCATCAATCATCCTCTCTATTTTTTTTTCAGTTTTATATTCCCATTCTGTGCAGATTGCATTACCAAATGTTAATGTTTGGCTGATAATCCACCAGGAGCCTTCAAGACTTTTTTTATGGTACCTAGATTATTCAGGTTTCTTTTAATTTACAAGGCTCCAATTTCTATTCAGAATACATCTGTGTTTCCTGAAGTGACACAATAAATACTGATGGAAAAAAGACAAAAGTAGAATATTTGGGTACATGATGTAATCTTCTAACTACTGGCTCTTAAGTATGCAGATTCAAAGTTCAGCTGTTATATCTCAGTGGTTTTTTTCCTGCTTCTCCTAGATCAATTAATATACAGATCTCCATCTAATCAGTCCTGATCCATAGTCTGATGTAATTGCCACAGACTCCTACTAACCTTAATAGGAGCTATATCAAGACTTTACTGTGGAACATCTTACCAATTGACACTTCAACAGAATCTCAAACTGAAATGGAAAAAATATACAACTCTCTAATTTCTGCCACTTGTTTGAAGGAGTTGAAGTCCAGCAGCTTTGGGCTAGCTACGGTCAGACTATGTTGAATGGCACACTTCTTTATTATGTTTCTATAGCAATTTGAGATCTTTCAGGGTAATTGAAGTAACTAAATTAATATCAATTAATCCCATGAATATGAAAATATGTGAGTATGTGTCTTACTTGCTTCCTGAATTCAAATCTGGTGTGGCTTTTAAAGTGGTATTTAAAGTAGCTAGGAAATACACTAAAGGGAGTATTACTTAATCCAGGTAGCTTCACATATACATTCACCATCACAGTAACAGTGAGAAGATGGAGATTTTCTGAAAAAAAATTAAGAGCCATGAAGCACCTTCTCAAGTACCTACAGGAAACACCCAGAAAAGAGCAAGTGAGTTTCCTATGAAAGTATACGTGGACTCCATTAGTGGGTTCAGATGTAAGAGGTAATTTTTTTAATGGACGTCAGTATAGATTAATGTAACATAATTTATATAGGACAAATGGAAATGGAACAAGTAAATGGGTTGTCATGATATGTAAAAGCACTTACAGTGCTAGAAAACTACTGAATAATTTTCCAGGGAAGAAATACAAACAAAGCAGACTAATATTAGGCATATTTCAAGTGGCGCTGAAGAAATCCCCTCTCTTCTGAAGATACTCTGTATCAAAGGATGCTCACGGGAGATTTTTAACTACCTACATATGTGTTGAGGAGCACTTTCAGTAAATTAGCAAGGAAATTCATAAATTACAGAGAAGTCAGATTCACTAAAGGGAAAGTGGAGGATCCCGGAAGAGATATTCTGAGTGCATTTCTTGCTGACTTGAAAGGAAGTAAGTGAAAATGGGGAAAATTGGAGAAGTATATCATTAGTGACCAAACAGTGGGTTCATGTTAGTAAGGAATGCAATTTACTGATCAATTTAAAGCTGTAAGTTTCAGCACAAACAGAAAGTAACTGCAGTGAGCAAAGACTGGTGGAAAAAATAAATCCAGAAGGAACATCAGTGTACTTTGCTGGAATGATGAAGAGCACAGTGTCATTTTCTGCAGGTTTTTAAAACAGAGTTTGGGTTATAAATAGATGAACCTTTGGAATGCCTCAGTTGTCCTGAGGGTCATTATTTGCAAGGTCAATATTTAAAACAGCTTTAATGGGAATGCTCAAACTCAAAGTTAGTCATGGGTCAAGAGTCATAAGTCTCTTCAACTGTGGGTTTAAAAGTACTTGAAACCAAATGGGAGAATGATGAGTGAGGCACTCCCTCAGTGATCCCACTCTACTCAGCACTTGTCAGGCTGCACCTGGAGTACTATGCCCAGTTCTGGTCTGCAAAATTCAAGACAAATGTGGAAAGTCTGGAGAAGGGTCCAAAGGAGGTCCATGAATATGATCAAAAGTGCTGGACGATTTGTCCTTTGAGGAAAGGCTGAAGGAGTTCTCTTCTCCTTGGAGAACAGAAGGCTTGGGGAGTACTCATCACAGTATTCCAGTACTTAAAGTGTGGCTACAAAGAGGATGAAAGCTCTTTTTTCACAAGTTAAAACATAGAGAAGACAAGGAACAAGTTGCACCAGGAGAGGTTTTTGCTTTGATATAGGGAAGACATTTTTACAATAAGAACAATCAATGACTGGAACAACCTCCCCAGGAACATCCCCATTGCTGTAGGTTTTCATGGTGTGATTGGACAGTGAGCTAGATAATCTTATCTAGGCTCCATTTCCCATAAAAGGTTAGACCAGATGATCTTCTACGGTCCCTTCCAACTTTGACTGTTCTATGATTCTATGAAAAGTAAATTAGAGAAAGTCTAGGAGAGGAGAAAATGTTGCTTATCATAAAGGAATTGAAGTTGGTATTGTGAAGTAACTGTATCACGATAGACAATGATCCCCGATGTGAGAAAAAGGCAGGATATAGTTTTCTGCGCTGGGGCTTCTACTGAAGTTGAAGCAATAATAAAGAAAGGAGAAAGAGGGAGGGAAATATTATCTTCCTTTTTAAGGCATCTGTTCTGATGACTTTGAAGCATTTGAAATTAGAAGGAAAAGATCACCTAAACATACCTGACCTCCAAGATACTTTTATTATACATTGTGTTTTGTTAATACTGTATGTTGCTTAATAATCATTTGTAGTTAGGACCAGGTATCCAAAATTATTATATGTGGGGTTCCCCTCCCTGGCCCCCCCATAAATATCTAGCAGGTAATTGTTTGCTTTCCTTAATGAGAAGAAATAATTTCCATAAAGCATTTTTCATAATATAACAGCAGATTAAAAAAAAAAAAAGAGGGGTGTTGATGATATTCATAGAAAAGTGTGTGAAGGGGAAAGGGGTTTTCTTTATGGGCTTTTTTTTTCCAGCAGCAACAAATATTAATTTCTCTGACAGTTATTTGGAATGTGCAAAGAAATACAGCACTCCAAGGGAGACCAATAGCATTCAGGCACAGAAACTGATATGCTGAGGGAAAATGTCTGTTTTTCCTTAACAATAACTATAAATATTTGAAGAGTATAAATGCTAAAGCACAGAAGCACACGGGGAGTAATGCGATGGGATTCCTAAAGTGAAAATTTGGATTGGTTGAGTATTAGGGAAAAAATGATTGACAGTGAGAATAGATTATGTAGTGGAGCACTTTCCCGAAGGTATTGGTAAAAGCCCTATCTCAGTCTTCACTGAGGTACTTCAGAGTAGATTGTATAAAGAAGCAAAAGCTATTCTGCAGGGAAACAGGCTGTTCTTGGAGAGCTGTGCTTAATAGATTTGCTACAAGTCATTTCTGTGAATCATTTAGAGATGTGTTACAGATTCTTGCTCATTATAATAAGTTTGGTAATGTTTCTGACATTTCCTACTCAGTGGATCATTGTGAGTTTGCGTTCATCGCAAACTTAGTAAATCAATATCCCATAACAATATTTGATATACATTATTCATTACACTTTTGTGAAATAGACTGCTTTAAAGAAGAGAAAACAGGGCAGTGTGAAAGCTGTAGGATGTTTGCCTTCTGGAAAGGCGAGTGTTTGGGGAGGGTATTCTGGAAGTTTACAGACCCAGTGGTTTCACTTTGACTTGGATTTCATCCTTTATTCCTAGTCTGTTTCTTCCTATGTTCTAAGATTTAGAAGGGTTCTTCATGACGATATTGACTTAAAAATGATCCAAAGGAAATGAGCACAGTTAGTTTTCGGAACACGCTTCCTGAAAGAACCTTACCTAGTCTCCCAGATGCTAACAGGATTTCTTCAGGGCCGTGTGTATACTTTGCATAGGCACAAGCTGGAACTAATGGAAGGAGGCTCAGGAGTCTTTCAAGAATTAATTCATCTCCAGCACGTAGAATGTTCTGAATATGTACCCTTTGAAATACCAGCAGGAAGGACACTCATTTCATACTGAATAGCCCTTGGTGTTTGTAAACTTCAGATGTCGGTATTGCTGTGGAAGCTGGAAGTGATGTGTATTTGAGTTATCCATTATATATTACTCCTTTTGACTTCAAGAGGAAGAAGCTAAAAGTACTCATGGAGGTGTTTTGGATGTGGACTTAAGCAATACTATTGATCAATCACTGTGTGCCTATTTGTTTCCATGTCCTTCCCCATCCCCCCACCCCCTTTCTTTTTACTGAGCCTGAGAGGTTCCTGAGCCTCTAGATGGGATAGTTAAAATAATTACTATATGACCTTTTCATTCAGGCAATTCTTAGTGATCATGGTCTTTTTTTGTGTTGAAAAGATGGAAAAATAAATTCCAGTCTTTTTCCCCTTCTCATCCCACATGCCCAGTGTGCATATGTTTTTTCAGGTGAGACAAGGTGCAGGTCAGCTACTGCTGTGTTCATAAATATTCATATGTATATAGATGAGGGGTGGGGGAAATAAGTGACAGATAGCATGAATTAAGTATTCAGCAGAACTCAGCAACTTCAGGATTAAAACAGAAATACACAAGATACAGGAAAAACTGATAAAAAAAATTATTTGATAAGAAAATACTTTACTATTTTTCATTAATCACTACATCTGGAAAAAACAAAATATTTTGCTGTGTATGACATAAGGCAAATTAAAAGATGGTAAAATGCAGATTGAATACCTATAAATACTCAAAGGGTGGGTGTCAAGAGGATGGGGCCAGTCTTTTTTCAGTGGTGCCCAGTGACAGGACAAGAGGAAATGGGCACAAACTGGAACATAAGAAGTTCCATCTAAACATGAGGAGGAACTTCTTTCTCTTTGAGGGTGGCAGAGCCCTGGAAGAGGCTGCCCAGGGAGGTGGTGGAGTCTCCTTCTCTGGAGACATTTAAAACCCTCCTGGACACATTCCTGTGCAACCTGCTCTGGGTGGACCTGCTCTGGCAGGGGGTTGGACTAGATGATCTCCAGAGGTCCCTTTCAACCCCATGTCGTTCTGTGATTCTGTCAACTTCAAGAGAAAGCCAATAATCTGACAAAAGTAGCTAGAATCTGGCAGGAAGATGTTGATGAATCTTGTTCCTCCAGAATCATAAAACAGAAATTCTCAAAATGTCATTGTCCTGGATGTTATAAGGCTGCAAATCTTGTTTGAGAGCACCGTTCATATGTGTTTAGATGTTTGCTGCCTCTATTGTCTATTTATTTTGTCAAAATTCTCTTTCCCTTACTGGAGATATTAACCTTAAAAAGATAATTTAATACAAAACTGTAGTAAGTGTTTGGACTGCCCCTAGCATCTCTTCCACATTAACTAGTTAGTGCATCACATTAGCAGTAGACATTTGGCGATGTTACACTAACCCAGAACACCAGAAAGTTCTGTGAGAACATATTCTTGTAATGTCTCATCAGAGTCCAAAGTTATTTGGTACAACTGGCCAGTACAAACATCTAAATGATGATTTCCAGGTCCTTACAACCTTTGCTTACAAGATCTACTCATTTAGTGGACACCTTCCATAAGACCAGACTTTGAGCAACCTGGTCTAGTGGGAGGTGTCCCTGTCCATGGCCAGGGTTGGAACTAGATGATCTTTAATGTCCCTTCCAACCCGAACCATTCTATGATTTACTGCTGGTAGGATGATACTTCAGTTTCTGTAAAAACTCCAGGAGTTATCTGATCTGTTCTGTGCTTTATCTGTTGAGACTTTTCGGTTTCAGGGACACACACAAACTTCACTGAGTTGATCAGAAAGCTTTTCATTACATCAGTAAATTAACCCTGAATTGTTCTGGTTGTAGACTTTACATCTAAGTTCATACCAAAGTTGTCTGTTTGAAGGATGCTCTTGTCCGCATATGAAGTATGAAGTAATTATAGTTGCCCAGATTTTATAGCCTGTTTCTGTATCAGTAGTTGAAAAAATTTTGGTATAACTGATATGATAAAGTTTTTATTAGTTTTATTTGGCAACCTTTGAAAACCTGTAAACTAGCATATAATTTGTTCCTGAAGAATTAAGGAATGTATTCAGGAAAACCTTTTTTTTTTTTTTTCTGAATATATTGATAAGCATTATAAGAACAAACAAAAACCTTCAAAGGTGGGAAATAGTTCACTGGAGAAAAATTACTTGTGGGTCTGTGTGCACGTGTCACTTAACAATTAGTGCTGTGCTCTCCTACCTTTTTCTGAATCTAATCCGATCCAGAGCAGCTGGATCTGTTAAAAGCAGCTGAAATCTGCTGTTTTCATTTGTTCAGTAGAAAACAGATTAACTATAATTGTGATTGTTGCAACAGATTAATTGTTCTAGCAGCTGTAGTTTCTTTTCTCAGGATTCTTTGAAAGCATATGGATATTTTTCTGCTTAATATTTTGGGAAGAATGAAATACTGGTGGCTGCTTGCAGGATTGCATTTCAAAGGTGAATATGCACACACGCTTGTGTGTAATTATTAGTTTTAAAAAAATAAAAATAATGAAAGGAGTGAAAATGAAGAGTTTGAGGGTATTTCCCCCCGCTTCTAAAAGAAAACCAACACCAAACCCCAAAAAAACCACAAAGGAAATTAAGCATTACTTATTATATTTCTTTCAGAAAATAGTGTGTTCTAATACTAGCCTTTAAGGATGTAACATTGAAACAGAATATTTATTTAGGAAGTGGCATTCTACAATGCTCTTAATTTACTCAGGGCTTAAGACAAGAATTATAACATCCTGTTACTTAAAATACAGAGATTTTGCTGTAACATTAATAGAGTTGTATAAGGAAAAATAACAACCCACAAAATTTCTCATTCCAAGATTGATTCCAAGCAATTTCATATGCTTAAGAGAGTTATTGAGGACTGAGATGCTTCTTTGCCATCTAGACAGAGCATGTTTTCTGAGTTTTGACTTGAAAGGAATGAGACAAGAATTACTTCTTTACTTTTCAGATGGTAATGAATAAATACATGCTTTCAAATATTTTAACAAAGATTTATAGACATAGGATATGTCCTTATTGAGCCAATCCTGGTATTATCTAATTGTCAGACTAAAAGTACAGCTGCTATTTGACGTTTTCACAATTTTTTCAATATGTTTAGGTGAAGGTTAGATTTATATTTTCTCCAGTTTTTCATAAAAAAAAATGTTTAGTATACTTTTAACACATTGGAAACCATAAAAATGGATGTTTAAAAACCCACCCAGTTGCTAAGTCAGTTATATAAATATTTTAGTGTTCTAGTATGCTCAAATGAGCATGTTCATTTATTCAAAAGTCCATAGTCAGTTTTTCAGGTGTTTGCAGCTCTAGAATGTGTAGAATGTGTAAGAAGAATGCGGACGTTGGTACAATTGAGACCTCTCTGTATTTGTTGTAAGAATTGTAGCCTGTACAAATTTGTTATTTTTTAGCTACATCTACAGCTCGCATATCTTCAAAATGGCAAATAATAAGGTTATGCCTATGAAGAGCACAAAGAGCTATGAAGGAAACTGAAAATTCAGTGAGGTAACTTATGGGGGTAAAAGCCTAACTATTTTGGCTCGCTTTTTGTAGAAATAATTAAGTTGCATCTGTGTTTGGGGATTCTGTTCTTATCAATTTCAAGAATTGAAATGCTGATATAGTGAAACCTGTAAGAAAACTTCTGATCGTTGGTATTTCAACTAAAAAACTATAACAGAGGTGAGCGGGAGCACGTTTTTGGTGTCTTTTCCTTTACCCAAATAACAAAAAAAAACCAGGAGAAAAAAAAAAACCAACCAAACAAAAACCCCTATGGTTCATTAAGTATTTTGTAAATCAGTCCCGGTTTAGTGGTAGCTAACATATGTTGTAATTCATGATGCCAGTTTTGCAGTGTTTTGCAGTCTCTTTCTCAGTTGTGAAGTAAATGGCAAATTTAAGCGAAGTGGAGGTTAAGAATAGATCCTCCAAATTTAAATAAATCACATTAATCAGTGTGCTATCATCTCTTTTCTTATAAGCTTAGAGGAAGTTGTTAGGAAGCATAAGTCAAGTCTGTCATTTTTGTGCGACAGATTGAGAAACAGCTTGATTTACAGTGGAAAATCATACCATGAAACCTCTGTATTCAAGTCAATGATTATTAATATCCAGGGTGGCTAAGAATTTTAGTTTCAAAGCTTGTCTTTTGAAAGCGTATTGATGTACTCAGTTAGGGGATCCTGCTGAGAGGTCAAAGATGGGGGAATGTGAAAAATATCCTTCAGTTATGGCTGGTTATGGCTTTTGCTTTTTCGAAGGTCAGCCACATTGTAGGAAAAGAAGACATTTTAAAAGCCCTTGTCGTCTTAATTTGTACTGATTTGTTTTGAAATATTCTTTCACTGCCTGAAAGAAAGCTCAAAGTTTGAATGAGAAATGAAACTATTCACTGTAAAGAAAGGGAACAGATTTTCAAACAATTTTCTTACAGTTCAATTTGGAAACAATTTTTATCTGACTAATCCAGAACTTCTTTGAAACTTTGGGTTAGTTTGTTTTTTTTTTTAAGAACTGAAAGAAGTATATAATGTTGTTGCATACATCCTTTCAGTCGTCAGCTTTTCTAATATAAATCTTGCTGGATTCTAGTTAGAGGATCATATTTTCAAAACAGTACTTGAGCCTTGGATCAATGTCTTATAAATATGTCTGAACATCCCCAGGTACTCTTTGAACACTATCCCACTTTTTTTTTTTTTTTTTTGCTTGAGAACTAAGTCTGTCACTTGTACATAGAGGGAACAGCCCTGAAAGGTTCTAAAAACCAAGTGGCATAAAACCCCCCAGAGCTCATGTTTTGAAAATTCTCCTTTTCTTTTTAAGCTGAAGCTTTCAGGAGATGCCAGGGGTGGGTGTGTTCGTATTCTGTAAAGCAGCCGCTTCCCTCATTTAGAAGCTGTGGATGTCCACCTGGTAACACAGAAAGAAACCTTTACAGAAAGGAAGAGAAAATAGATGGAAATAGCATGAGTGGGTCAGGTTTTGCAAAAGCAATTTATTAATGCTACAGTTTCTGAAAGCCGTGTGCCTCCTGTTGGCCGCCTTCTTCAAGAACCACTTGTTTGAAAACCAAACAGTTCCAGAGAGAGAACTGGGTTATGCCTTGGGTCTGACACTGGTCCCAGCAGGAAGGGTGTGTCTCCTTGTTTTCTGGTGACATCCGTGGGCACACACAGTGGGATTTAGTCTCGTGCCCCAATACTACTTCTTGCTATCTGTTAAGACTAATACCTTATATAGAAATTATCTTCATGGTATTTTTTTTTTCTGCTTACGTAATACTGTGCTCAAACATGCTTTTTAGTCAGATCGAGACTATTCTGAGTTCATTTTCTGCAGAAAGGCAAATGCTTTTCTTGTTGGTGGGCTACAGTAATCATGAGGCCCATACCACATTGGATTTTACCTTCTTAGCTGTTATCTTCTAATGAATTACAGTTTTTATTTGACATCATCAACAGCTTGATACTTCATTCTGAATCAGTCTTTATATAGTAGACTTTATCACAGTCTTTAACCAGTAAATAGTGGTTTCAAGTGGGACTAAAGCCTCACTACGGAGAGTGGAATCTTGAAAATAATTTTGGCAAACTTCTCAAAGAAAATGCTACAATTCTTTGCAGAGTCTTGTATTGGTTTTTTTTGAATGGACTTATACTGAGATGAATACAAGCCATAGTTAGTAGTATAGATGTGTCTGCCTAAACTCTTTCTTTAGATTGCATGTATACCTGTTATGATTTTTATTTATGCATAATTCAGTGCATGTTCTATATGTAGTCCCAATGAAGTATTTTAGTGAAAGTAGTCAGAAAATCATTTCTGCCTGACACTTTCGCCTGAGGAAAAACCTATTTTCCCCCTCTACTTTTCTAAAATGATATTTCAAAACATTTCAAAATATCCTTGATATAAAAGGTAGCTTCAAGTTGAAGTGTTTATTTGAAATAAAAAAAAAAAAGAAAAAGAACCAAAACAAAAAAACACAACAAAACATTTAAAGGTGCAAACAAATGTCAGAACATTGCTGAGATATTCAACTGATGTACGCAATGACGTGGCGAAGTGAGAAGTGCTTAATTGCACTGTCTACCCTTTACTAAGAATTAGTGTTCTTCATAACTCTTTTCCAAATAAACACTGTGAGGTGTGTTTATTGTGACAGACACACTTATGTAAGGAAAAATATTTTACAAAACCTATAATATTTACAGACCAGCAATACAGTTTGTGTGTGTATTAGATTACAATAACCAGTAATAGCTTGTGTAAAAATACTTGTTGGTAGTTCATTTTACATGGCAAAGTGCTCTTGAATGTTGTTGTACAAAGTTTGTTGTAGTATTATATGATTTTACCGATTATCTGTCAAAAGAATTGATTTTGCTTGAGGCTGAGGACCTCTTACTGGGTACAGAACCAAAAAGGGATTTTATTATCTGCCATTCTTTAGTACTAAGCTGACACCAAAGTCATCTGGCAGAATCTGACCCTTTAAACACCGTTCTTAAGTGTGCATGTTCTGCTTCATTCTCTTGCTACGATGAAATGCCACGTCTTGAAAACCAAGTAATACATTCTTGTTCCTTGTCATTATAACGATGATAATTAATTTGGATCAGTTCAGTGAGTTTATTTTGGAGGACAGCTTTAACCTCAATAAAACTCATTAACATGAAGATCCCCCATAGCTAGGCTGAGGTTAAAGAGGCCCTAAATACAAAAGAAATACTTTAGAAATACCCAATGAATTCAATTAATCCTTTTCTTGAAAACTTCCAAATTGTTTTTAGCCATTCACATCCACTACACAGAGCAGTGTCTGAGGTGGAAGAGCAGCACTTTTTCTCTTATCTGCTTAAGTGCTGGCTTTTATCTGTCAGGTTGTTTAGAAAAGGGATGCGAGCACTGAATGGAGTGCAAAGGAACACACTGCCCAGCATTTTTGAGGTGTACATCTCTGTGTCATTGAAAAACGGGGAAGGAAAAGATGCCTCTGAAAAACACGTGGCAATTTGGTACCACGTTCCTCGGGTTGGGACTATAGTAATAACTTTGCATGTAAAAGTACTATAGGAGAGTTAGCTTCCAATGGTCACGGGTATCTGAGAAGGCAAAGACTCTTTCAAAACACTGATGTCAAGAGTTATTGAAGTTGCAGTACTGGAAAGGAAAAAGCATATAGGACGAGGGGTAATGGTTTTAAACTGAAAGAGGAGGAGACTTAGATTAGATCTCAGGAAGAAATTCTTTCCTGTGTGGGTGGTGAGGCACTGGAACAGGTTGCCCAGAGAAGCTGTGGCTGCCCCATCCCTGGAGGGGTTCAAGGCCAGGCTGGATGGGGCTTGGAGCAACCTGGTCTGGTGGGAGATGTCCCTGCCCATGGCAGGGGGGCTGGGACTTGATGATCACTAAGGTCCCTTCCAACCAGAACCATTCTATGATTCTATATGTTAAAACGATTAAAAAAACTCATAAGAAATTGCAGATTTCCTAGAAAATTTTCCTGGATGTCTTCTAGGAATGTGTGAGTTACTCTACAAGTGAAAGGAAAGTTAGCAGTATAGATAGTGGGTGGGAATTTTATTTATTTTTTTTTTAAGCTATATACCTATTGTGATAGGGTAAAATTTAGCCTGCAGCTGCATAAGGTATCACTGCATTAATATCAAAAACTGTAATCAGAGAGCTGCTAACCTGGCTAGCTCCCAGAATGGGAGAAGGAAAGTTTCTATAGCTTGTCACCAACCCAGTTTCACTGAACAGATATTCAGTTAACAGAGCTGAAAGGGAAGGACACTATCTATGTGGAGGTTGGCCATAAATTCATACAATAGCCATGGCATTTCGGCCTAGGATTAGAAGGCTATTTTCCCTTCTGTGGAACAGGAGCTTCTTTCAAACCAGGAATCAGGAAATGGAGCAGATGAGTCCAAAACCAGAAAGCAGCCAGAAACACCCACAGCCAAGAGCTAGCTATTCATCTAGATGCAAGAGTAACCTACACAAGTGAGAGGGAAGGAGAGAAAAAGCCAGTTGGTTATTTATTATTCTCAAGAAGTAATAAGGTTAAGAGATGTGAAGTTGGCAACTGCTGATACACTGATGGAAGAGGCTGAAGGAAGGAAAGCTAGTGAGGGATGGAATAAACGCCCCTCATTTCACTAAAGGATATGCAGAATTGATGTCTTGCGTTTAATTGGAGCCTACAGTTGTTTTTCTGTATGTTTTCAAGTGTCTTTAATATGGAAAAAAGGATTTGTTCAAATATTTGCAGACATTCAGGGTTACATGTATTAGGAATTGATTTTTTATTTTAGCAAGTTTTTGTTACTTTGTCTTCAGATCACTGGCCTCACAAATTGGGATTCTGTGTTGGGTACATTTTAACTCTTTCATTTAAGGTTTAGTCTTTTACTCTTTTGGTGACCGCTTCCATTTTTTCCCATAGAACTCCTACTGTAATTCAAGGTAACTCAGTTTTTACATACATCTGTCACATTGCTTTCAGATGCACTTGAGATGTTCCTTAGAACATGTTTTTGCCTTTTCCCTTAATTTCTTTCTGTGTTTCTGACCTTGAATTTAAAATGGTTAAGGTTGGAAAAATCTAGCGTATAATGAATGTTACACTAAAGAAATAAGGCTTGAACCCTGCAACAGGTAATAACTGTGTTCTGCTTTACAGTGACTCTTTCTTGCAGTCCCTAGGGAGTTCTTTTGCTTGATCGTGAGCGGGAATGGTTAATGGAGAAAAAGGAAAAATAGCATGTTTCTGACTTTTCTGCAGAATTAGTCTGTGGTAATGCTTGCTGCACTGTGAAAGAAAGGGGAGGAAAAAGCTGAAATCCAGCACAACAAACGGAGTCTCCTGTATCTCTTTGTTTTCCTAAACAGTCATTGGGAAATAACATTTGTTTTCTTCCTTAGACTTTATATAATTGTATTAATTCAAAGCTGCTTTTTGCCTCAAATAATACATTTGTTTTCCTTTTGGTGAATCTTGTTTCTCTTGGTTTTGTTTAGTGACTTAAGCCTTGGTGTAAAGGCTTTAATTCCTACTTGGGAGCTGATTGAGCTTCTGTGGAACCAACTTGTTCCTAAATTCTGCAATTTAGATGTTGCCAAGAAATTTCTATGAGTCTTTGCCATGGGAAGTTTAAAACAAAAAAAAAAAGGACAGAAAACTTGAACCCGTTTCTTAAAAACAGAAAGCATAGCAACCACAGTCAGAAACATTTAGCATTTTGGCAGCTGACAGCAGGACATACAAAGAATAACAAAGTAGTCTATTGAACAGGGGAAAAAGAGATCTTCAAAAGACTTGTGTCCACAGCAGGGTGAAAAACACAACAATCCCATTATCAAGGTTGTTAGGAAAAAAAAATGTTATTTTTTTTCTAAATTCTCTAATATACATGTTAAATGATATGCCAGTAGCCTAGAACACAAAAAGGCGTTCTCTGGCATCCTCTTTAGATGTCTCTATTCAGGCAAAGTGGGAGAGGAAAAAAACCAAACAAGCAGTTCCGAGATGAGCATTGGAAGTTCCAGCAGAAGAGACCAGTTTGCCTGGGAGTTCGGCTGTCTCACCTGTATTAATTCTGCAAAGAGGTGGCCGATGCATGAACCTGAGGTGACTTTCCCAGTGCTGCACAGTGAAGCGGGGAAAGAACAGCAAGTAAAAAGCTTTTCAAGACAGTGCCCTGTAACGTTCATGATAGATGCATTACTTTGATTCTGTTAGCACTGGATTAGTTTCTGCAACTGTATGTAACCATTCCCAACTTTCTTAGTGCCTTAGAATAATTAAGCTACCTTCCCTGTACCAAATTTAGTTATTTGTTGTTCCATTTTTTTTGCAGTCTTTTAACATCTTTGTTTGGGGGGATGGCAGTGATGATTTTCAGATAGTTTACAGTGGACTTTCAGATGCACTATTGATTTTGTAGTGGAATTTCATATTATTATGCTAATATTTTACCCTTATTTTTGGTGTCCATTTGCCTTCCTAGAATTTGCAGGGATATGATAAGAAATTTATATAGAACATATATTTGTGTGCATTAAGTAAGTTTTCTCTGAACAGAACTTTCCAAAATGTCTGATGCGCAATATATCCTGTAATACTAAGAAAGATGAGAGCAGAAAATGTTCATGTTGCTTAGTTACAGAAATGATAAACATCACAAACTTACTGTCTCGATAGACGTTCGGTGGGGCATTAAAGCACTACCAGAGGGTATTATCATGGCATCATATATTATACTTCCATGTTTACCTTGAGACATGTATTGTTCAAGCCCAGCTTTTCTTGAGTGTACCTTTTGACCAGATAGGGTGTATTTTATTTTCCTATTAGAATGGTCACTGTGCTCTGTACTCTGTAGTTGCCTACTAGAAAGTTGGATTATCGTATTCTTTTTGTCACAGTGACTGCCATCTTCCTGAAATAGAAGAGGTGAGGGGGAAGGCATCCTATGGGAAATGTGTGTGCAAATATGACTGACTTTGGACCCAGCTCCGCTAGACCCGATGCTGATAATCCAAACTCAGTCTTCATGCAGATTTCTGCCCTGTGATGAAATGGTGTATCCATTTTACAGAGAAATCAGGAGGAGTCATGTTCTCTGTGAGGCATTCAGGTGCAGGTTAAAGCCAAGCTCCTGGATTACTGGTTCTGGCTTCTACTAGCAAGAATTATTGTAATGATTCTTTTCTTTCTACTTTATAGGACAAAGCAGTCTGTGGAGACTATGTCTGATTTTAAGATATACTTGTTATATCTAAAGCTATAAGCAGTAGGACAAAAGTATATGATCATGCTATATGAACAATATGTTAGCACTGAAAAAGTCTATTTCGTATTTTTCAAAAGCCACTGCCCTGAGAGGGGGCCGGCCTAATATAGCCATTTTACGTTTCCAATCATAAAATGCTCTTTTTTCTCCTATTGGATAACTTAAGCAATTGTCAGTGCTTCTTTGGGCTTGGACAATCAATAGCCTTCATATGGGTACCTTTCCTCTTCTGTCACCATGGAAGAGCCAATTCGTTTTACTAGAGTGCATGAAGAGTTTGCTCTCTTTCCAGTCCATGATTTTGGATGCTCAGATCAGACAGGAAGAAGAGACAGGAGAATGTGAAACTCCCAGATATATATTCCATGGAATTTGTGGCACTGTGGTTGATTAGTATGCTTTTTTTTTTTTTTCCCTAGCTCTATTAAGTCAAGCGTTTTTTTTGAGCTGAAACTTGCAGGGCAATTTCCCAGACCATATTAATTGATCTAAAATAATGCAGAAAAATGCATGTGCTATTGTTTTCTCCAGGTGTTTATGTACCTATTCCCTGGAACCCTGTCCTGTGCAGAGGCTTACCTCCCACTCATTTGGACTCTATAGACACTTGAGTTTTGCTTTGGTGCTCAAAACAAACCTCTTTCTAGATGCCCCACGTTGCCACCACCACACACACCCCAGGAAAACTAAAACCATTTAATTTGAGGATGAATAAATTGTTTCCTCAGAGCTTTCATTGTACCTGCTAATGTCTTCTCTGCGTTTAGAAAACAAAGCTGATTTATAAAGTCGAGTAATCCTAGAGGCTTGGATAGCTGTTGTCATTCATATTGTGTACTTTTGCATTGTGTTCAGAAATACACCCCATCGCAAACATTTGAACGTGGGCTCCTTAAGTTTTGTGTAAATAGTCTGTAGTTTGTGTTCTTTGATATATTCATTTTGGAGCTTGGAGATTAATTGAGACATATTAGCAAAATCACAAGTCTCCTGTGAGAAGCTGACATTCATGGATTAGTTCAAAACCATTCAGCAAACACCAAATAAATACACAGTAACTCTTAATGGTCAGTTTGGATTTTTGGGGAAACGTGGTAGTGTATGGACTCAATGAGAATGGAAATTCTAGTGGCTGTTAAAGTAGGCTGATAAAATTGCCCCAGGCTTCACTTACTGTAAGTCTTATTGCTACAGTTTCTGACATCAGTAAGTTATCTCCTGCTGACTTTACTGTGCGGCATAAAATTGTAGGTTGGCAGCACCTACCTGAGCCATTTTGGATAATGCCAGTCTCCATTTTAGAGAATTAATTGCCATTATTTGTACTAGATGATCCAGGTTTCATGAAAATATGAAAATACTGATTTATGGTAACATAAAGGGTTTTTGTGATTCTTTTTAAACAGAAATTGCATTTAGAAAAGTATTTTTTCCTCACCTCCCTATTAAGCAAATAGACGAGCTCTTCAGAACAAGATCATATAATGTACATGCTCTGAACTCCTGGTTTCTCTTTAATTTTTCAAGGAAACCTAGATACTGCAAATTAGGCACCGTGAATAGCTCCTTAAGGCTCATACTTTGTTTTAATAATATAAAGTAATTTGAAAGAAATGCTTCATAGTAATTTAAAGGCTTTTAATCATAGTGATTGAAAGGCTATTGCTATCAGGGTTGGTCAGTATTCTGAAATATTTAAGAGTAATGCCACTTCTTCACTCATAGTATTAGATGTACAACATAAAAAGAGAAATCTTTACTTTGGAAAGGGCGGCACTTCGAAAATGGTGTTGAAATCTGGATTCTTTCACATCTTTCTTGGTTTTAAATTTCATGGGATAGGGTCAGGAGAAAGAACGGGTTGATACTAATTTTTGTTGATACTAATGTATATTGACTTTTTATTTTGATATTTGAACTATTGTGTATTTAGGATATATCTCTAATATGAACAGTAAATTCCTTGTCTTCTCCTTCACCTTTACTCAGAGTGATCCATACATTTATACGTGAATTATTCTATTTATTAATATATTTTCACTGGCTGCTCTACCACATCTTTTGTAGTTGAAGGTACCTGCCATGACAACTGGCAGGATCTGTAATGAATTCTTAATACGTTTCTAGAGTTCCCTGCATACCAGGCTGGCTTGCAATAAATTGTGCTTCGTATGTTAATATTGCTATCTTTTAGCTGGACTTATTTGTTAAGACTCAGCACTGTGATGCTGTAAGTGACCCAGCATGTGGTTGGCCTTAGATGGTAGCAATAGAAGCTCATATCTTGATTGTAAAATGATATGTAGGTTTGCCCTTTTCCTCCTGGAAAACAAATTTATTCCTTGCTTTGGATAGCTCTGTTGCAAATTACATGGGGAATTGCTAACGGCTCCTTTTTTCTTGGCAGCTTAGGTGACCTTTTGCAGTTTCCAAGAGTGAGGTAATTAGATATTTTAAAGACTGAGGTCTTGAACCTTACTCAATATTAAGAGGAATGAATACAGTCAATGGCAGGCAAATTCAAGGTGCTCTTAATAGCAGGATATAATTCCCCAAGGGCTGGTGGTTTCGTACACAGGAAAATTATATTGTTGTTGCTCAGGTATGAGAGTGAGTGAGAGGGCAACCTGTTACCGGGGCCAGCCCAATAAATGCACTAGGAAAGCACGTAGCGCTGCAAGGATACTGTCTGGTGGGGTGTGGAGGAGTAAAGGTGAATGTGACTCAAATAATTCTCCCTTGCAAATTACCTTCACTTGACTAATTGTGGATCCATGTCTCTGAGGGAAAATGTATCGAGTTAACATTAAAGAACAAAATGTAAGGTGTTTCTGACGGAAATAGCAGTAGATAATATAAGCCCTATTATAAGCATGTTTGTCTTTATGTACCTGGAAGGAAAAAAAAATAAATTAAAAAGCAGAATCTTTGGAAAATAATAAATTAAAAAATTTACAAATTGAATTTATTAGTACCCTAGAGGCTATAGATTCTGAGGCGTGTACCCCCATGAGTTATAAAGCAGATATTAGTCTCAGAATTATTCCTTAGTGTTCAGTTCTTTTCCTGGAATTTAATGACTACTTTTTGTGAACATACTGGTTTTCTTAGTTTTGCTGTGCTTCGCTTATGGCTGAGTATAACTTTCATGGTCAAGGGAGGGGGGTGAGAATCTTAATGTAACACCAGAAAATGGGCTTCCAAATGCCAGCCACATTCAGTTAATAGTTTAATGTTCTTTTCAATTATAGTTTTCAGTTACAGTTCATATATTCCTGTTTTAATACTAATTATCCATGATAATTCACTTCCGAATTTTCAATTTTATAATATTAAAAGAAAATAAAAATTAGAACGTAAACACTCTAAAACATTAGACGTAGACTTAATTCTGTTTCCACGAATGAATGTAATAAGATGCAATCATTCACATCTAGTAACTATGAAATTGTAATTGTGTCATACGTAATAAGAAATTATGATATGCGACATTTAGGGATTCCAAGAATGTTTTAATATTGGTGGCATAAAATTCCCCAAATTTGTCTTACTGAAGTACTCTTGCCCTCAGATATTATATGTTAAGCTACTTAAAGAGCCAGTGAGGAGTTATTGAGAAAACTATTGCCAGTTTTCCCATTTGCATTCTGTCCATCAGGTCCTTGAACCATGTTGTTTGAGTTAGCAAATGACTTCAAAGCCCACAGAGCGGTTTTAGACATCAAGGAAAGCTTTTTCTAACATAGCTATTACCTACTAATTTTATTATGCAATCAACCAGCTTTCAGTAATATCAGGCAATTTAAATTTGTCCATAAACAAGAAATTGTTTTAGTACATCTATTTGTATTGTCCTGGTATCTACCTTTGTTCAGTAGTCAATTAAAGAGTATTTTCTCCTCGTGTTCTTTGTTGCCGTAATTACTTTCATTGTCAACAGTGTGATTTAATTCTAATGAGAGCCCATTTGTTCCTTCTTTTTGCCATATCCTCTCGTCTCTGTTTAATGCTTTTCAGTCTGTGCTAGAAAGGTTGTCCCCTGACATTCCTTCAAATGAGGTGGAAGTTATCCAAAATCCCTCATGCCGTAGAAAGTGCCCAGTGTTTCATGAGACCAGGTATCTGTAAGTAATAATTCTTGCCAGGCTACTGGCTTCTTGCTGCGTTCTTCTGCCTTTTGGCTTTCTTCAATTTAAATACAGAAAATCACCCCGATGGGAGACCACTTGCATGTGTTTATTCTCCAATAATCTTCTAAATTCCTTTGCTTAATCTGCTATCTCTGAGGTGTTACAGAGGCATTTGATAAATGTGAATATGGATCCTTATTCTCTAAGACTGCAAGTTAGTCCAATTCCAGTCACTTCTGATGTCTTCACTTAAAGAAGGTAACACTTGTTATCTGTGTTATCTCTCTGTAGCAGAATATCATTTCTGCTTTCAGGAATCCACAGTGAGGTTTATTTGTTGTCTTTGGGAGACAACTGCAATGGAAACAGTAGTGTTCGTACTGAACCCTAAAATAAAATAGAGAAATGAGCTTTTATTAGCTTTTAGGACACATTTTTAATGAGTAGAATAATTCTGCTGTGGTTTATGATGAAATTTGCTGGGTGAATAATGACAGAATTTGAAAGAACACAGTTCTTAAAGAAAAAAAATGTTGATCTGTCAATCATCTCTTTAGTGTTCTGTTATCTTTAAGCACCGTTTTTTTTAATAGCAACTATGACTTGTGGGGTGTGCCCTCTTGGGCTGTGTGTATGCTGGTGGTTTGTCTTCTAGCAGTAGCACAGTTCTGCAGCGTGTTCTCTGTCTCTTCCACTTACTGTGTGTCAGTTCAGTTTGCGGAGTGGGTTTCATCTGTGTCCAAACTGGACTTCAGAGGAAATTAATCCAGAAGCTCTACCTTAAGTATTCATTAAGCACTTCCTAACCTCTCATAGGGTTATAAGGTCTAAACCACTGGTTGGGCCCCTGAACAGCTTCAGACCACATTGTATCGTTGGAACACTGGATCAGGGGCCAGACACAATCTAATCCTGAACGGTGTAGCATCTGTAGATGAAGAAGCCTCAGCACAAAGTGCTTTGAGCTGCTGAGCTGTCGCTTTTGCTCTAAATCTCTTTCTAATGTGGGCTTAACCGAGAAACAGAAGGTTTTAGTTTCTGTCACCATGCATTCATATTCAGCCATTCAGTGTTATTTTAGCTTGACTGCATCATTTATGGAATAATTAAAAATATTGAGAAAATACTTGTGTACACCTTTGCTATTGGAGAGCTTCATTTCAGCAGTCCTTGTATCCTGGACAACACAGAAATGGCAGCAAGTTCAGAATCTACTAATAAAGACTGGAATCCTTGGAAATGGTTATATCATGACAGGTTTCTCTGAGCAGAGTAAATGTCTGATCTGAAGCAAGAATATTTACTATGGAGGTCAATTGGATTTAAAACTCATATTGTCTTTCATTTTTATCAGAAAAGTCTTCAGTCAGGGAAAATACGTAAGTGGTTTTATTTTTTGTCCAATTGACAAAAAATTGGACTGAGACTGTCCTGGTTTTGCCTGTTTTTATCTGTATAATACTAGTTTCCCTGTTTCCCTTCATGAATACCCTGGATGCTACTATTCCTCAGCACCAAGGACAAACTGAAGTGATGTTAAATTATAAAGTATCTGACCTTGGTACATTTTCTGCACATGAACAGAAGAGTTAAGACAGTGACGAAGGGTTTAGAGGAAGAAGAAATCTAATATTTCTCTAACATAGCAGAATGGCTGTGCAAAGAGGGCTTTTAAGCAATCGAGGCCATGCAAGCTAATTTGTGACTGATAATACAAATTATGTGCAGATTCTTTCAGATTGTTTAAATTAACTCCAGGGATATTTTTAGAACAACTTTGGTTTAATGAAAACTATTATTAAATCATTAGTCAATGAAAATAGTTATTTAATTTTGTGTGTATGTAAATTATCATATTCATATACCACCATCATTATCCTTTATATAGTATGCCTATTCAGGATTATATCTGTTTGGTTAAAATGGTCAAGTTCCTCTAAGTAACTTCTCTGCTTTGCTTGCAGGTTGTATATAAAAATAATGACGTCAGGTTGGAGTTGTCCCGACTTGCCAAGCAAGGAGATCCTAAAATGAAGATTCATGGGGTTGTAGCATTTAAATGTGAGAATGTTGCAACCTTAGATCCAATCACATTTGAAACACCGGAGTCTTTCATCTCTTTGCCAAAGTGGAATGCCAAGAAAACAGGCTCAATATCATTTGACTTTCGTACAACTGAGCCAAATGGCCTGATTCTTTTCAGTCATGGAAAACCAAGGCACCAAAAAGATGCCAAACACCCCCAGATGGTGAAGGTTGACTTTTTTGCCATTGAGATGCTTGATGGCCACCTCTACCTGCTGTTAGACATGGGATCAGGTACTATAAAAATAAAAGCCTTACAGAAGAAGGTGAATGATGGTGAATGGTACCATGTGGATTTTCAACGAGATGGACGTTCAGGTAAGATTCTTTTTTTAATATTCAGTATGGTTTTCCATGTTTTATCCAAGGGAATACTACGTATATATTATGTTGCCACTATTAGGGTTGTGCATCATCTGAAAAATAAGGGAAATGGAAGAAGCCATTGCTGTCAGGTAGCAGAATACAGTGATTTGCAGAATAAAATATCTTATGTTAACATTTATTGGGTAATCAAGTACTTAATCTTGCAAATAAGTGTGCTGTGTACTTCAAAACCAAACAATAATCTCCCCCTGTGCTTGCTTACACCAAATAGCTGAAGTGGCAAGTTTCAAGAATAAAAACAAAGCAAAAAAGAATTACTGAAAGTAATGTAGGGAATTTCTCAATGTAGGGAATAGATGGCCCACAGAAACAACACAGACCTTTCAATCGTGTCAGCAGATCTCGGCATAATTAACTGATATGCTAATGAATGGCTAACAACACGCGTCAGCAGAAATGGAAATCAGCGACTTGCCGTATTCTGTCATGATTCCTATTCTCTAGTAGTTTACTCAACAAATGATCTCAATGAAAAGGGTACAAATACAAAATTTATAAACTCTTCCTAATGCTGCTGAAACCTCTTATCACATAAAATGTGTCCTTGTGTTTCAGCTGCATCTGATCTTGTCCATATATATATTGACTTGAGCAAATAATTGATATCTGTTAATAGAATGGATTTGTCCTTCAATGATATCTTTCTTGTAGTTCATGCCAGGATTTGGGGTGGGGTGGGGGAAAATGTCTTTGATTCAGTGCGTCAAAGAATTTTCCAATTAATATCACTATGTAATCTGAAGTTTATGTACACTCTGAAATTGAGCGTTGAAAACGGTAAACTCCTCATCTTTTGGATTTTGTGGTGTTTCCCCCACTTTTTTCCTTCTGATTGACTCCTATTTACTTGCATTTATAATTTCTTTCTGAAACTTCACACCCAAGAAGTTATTGTTTTATGACACAAATCAGATTTCAGATCAAGAGAATATTAGGTGCAGATTTAAATTGAAGATTTCAGTCAAATCCATGCTGAAAGTCAGACCAAATTCAATTCATCAGTCCTCCCTAGGATTATGAAAAATAATGACTTGATTCCCGGGCTGTGCATCTTCAAATTCAGATGGTAGAGAGTTTGATTTTCTGATTATAGGATGTCAGTTGCTTATTTACATTTCTTGAGGCTAAAAAAAAACCACCCCAAAAAACCCAAACAACAAAACACACAGCTTCTCAAAATCCTCAATTGTGATTGAATATCCAGGGGTTATATTATGTATACTGCAATCTTCATTTCAGGCTTCCTTCTTAAGTACTGTTTCAGTGATTCATATGAAGCATTAAATCCTGTAATAATCATGCCTGTGGGACTCTACTGAAAGCAAAGTTTATTCCTACATCCAAAGTCAACACAACTGTAAAGAAAAGAAATAAATGCACAGGAAATGTTTACATTTAAAGAAATGTTCTGCACTTTCATTGCTTCATGAAAGCTGTAGCTCACATGGGCCATTAAGAGAGTTTAGGGCATACTTTATTTAATTCTTTAAAACTGTTGATGGACATCAGCAGGAATGTAGACTAATTTTAGGAAGCAATGCACACATGGTGATCAGGACTGCATGTTATTTTTAAGTGGAATTATTGTAGTTTGTAGAATTATTGTAGCAGGCTGGACTAGCCAGTCCAGCCCAAACCACAACAATTATAAATAATCAAATATATATATATGTAAAAGAAAAACTAATTCAGTTGATGAACTGCCTATTATCAAGATGGGTAAATTTTATTTACCCTGTCACTCTTGAAAACTGACCCTAGTACGTCCCTAAAACATTGAACTGTTACCAAAAATAGTTAATACCTATGTAGGCATATGGGTTGACAAACTGAATTTTTGTCTGATATCTGAACCAGACATCAAATATTTTCTGTTATTTTAATACATACAATAATACTTTATAGTAGAAGTGCCAATAACAGAGGCAATACTGTTATTTTTCTTAATGAGCATATTGGCTGAGTAGTATCTTAGACGGTCAGATTTACCTAAGTAAAAATTACTGCCTAACAATTAAAATAAACAGTGAACTGTATGTTCCTATTTTCTTCTGACTGGAACAGGAAGTACTGATGTGTTGTGTTTAGATTATTTCTTCATGATTTATGCATGTTGGTCTATTATGCTTTTTTTCTATGAATAATAAAATCCACTTCTCTATTCTAGGAAGCTTTTTCATTTATTTTCTCTAGTCAAAACCAAACATACTGGCAATCATATGAATATGATAATTTTTCACTTGCTTACCTTCAGAATTTTTTTTTGTATAAGTCAATGAATACACCTTGTATTAAAAAAAAAAAAAAAGGCTTTTCTAAGACTGTCTTGTCCTGCTGACAAAATACTCCCCAGCCTATCAAGTACAAGAAAGAGATTCTCCCGTTAATAAGTAGCTCAAATAACCAGTGTTTTCGGTGGTTTTTTTTTTTTTTTAAGTGATGTTTTTTGTCTTGCAATCTTTCACTCCTAGCCTTCAAATCCAATGCAGAGTGACTACCTCAGATAATAGAAAGCTGTGACATTTCTCAAGGAGCTTTGCTAATTTCCTTGACTTGCGTATTAGCTGGATCAGCAAGTACTTGATTTATTTTTCATTTTTTGCGCTCTTCCAGACTCTTAGTCACAGGGAGCATTCACTCTAAACTACTGACTTTGCCATTGTCTGTCTGGGACTGCAGTGGGGGAGATTTAAGGAAAGAGAGCGTGTTTTTAAACTGTACTTATCCAGGCCCCATTCACTAGTAATTCTGCTGATCCCCTCAGATTTTGGGAAATACAAGGAAGGGGGAACAGATGGTGCCCTTCAATTTCCTTTTGCTGAAGGAACTTTTGACCTATTATTCTTACTGAAGATTTTCATCCTAGAATCCCATCCTGCTGCCTGAAAGACCTACTCTGAGTGCTTTCTTAACTAAAAAGCAGATCTTCAGTGAGAAGGAACTCCTAAGACCCTTATTCCCAGTGTTAAGTAAAGAAAGATCTTCTCTGTTGGGTGATCTTTCTTGCTAGCGGAGGAAAGGGAACACACGTTCTCCAGCAGTCTGTCTTTTTCGCTAAGTATAAAGCAAAGGACATCAACCTGGTACCAATTGCTGTGTCCTGTCGTGTGACCTGAGTTCCCTTCCAGTATTCATGGTTATTGTGAATTCCTGTGAAGGACAGTAGCTTCATAACTGCTTCCCATGTGTTCTTGGGCTCAACCATGGGCTGTACGCTGTGATCACTGTCCTTATCACAGCTACTATGTTATGCTTTAGCATGTGAGATGTATTTAGTGTACTCTGATAACAGTGAAAATCACTGTTTCTTAATAAGAAAAATGTGTTTCACATGCACAAAAAGAAACAAATAGGCCATGTATTGGCCTATTTGTAGAACAGTTGTAGTAGCTGTAGTTCCAATCTTCATATTTAATTGATCAGGATTGAGAGAAAGTTTAGAAATAGATCTCGGTTTCTTATACACACCCTTATGAAAAAGTAGCTTGCTGAGATAATGAATATGATTGGAGAGGCACATTAACTCACACCTAAGGGAAATGTTTGTCTGTTCTGCTCTTAGCAGTACTGCCAACTCTGCAGTAAAAGAATTGGGGAAAACCCAACCCAAACTAAAAGAAAACAAACACCGTGAAGCAGCTGCAAAGGTCTTTGCTCACAGTTCTTCTTGTAACGCAGTAGAGTTGATTTAATAACTGTTTTCTGAGACTTGAGTGTTGTTTAAAGTTTGTTAAACTGTTTATCATATTCAAGCATAACCTTGCAAGTGTTTTTTGACTAAATCCCTATTCATCCTTTGGAAATCATCATTAGACAGTGAAATCAGAGAAGAACATTACTCTTCTAGTCAACTTAGAGTTGCATATGACAGTGTAAAACAGAATGTACCAGAATGTATTCATAAGTAGGTAGCATTTAAGGGCCAAGAAGTCACTGAAATTTTGAACCAAAGTTAGCATTTCAGCTTAAATACCAGAAATTATGTCTAGACTATGTAATTAGAGCTTAACTATAATCAGTATCTCACTGTAAGCAGTGCTTTGTCGATATCCATTACATGCATTGTTGTTGCAGGTTCTCTTTTCATGTATCCACTTCTATATACTTCTTCCCCATCTTTTCAACTTTTTAGTAACTGCCAGATTTGCATGTTCCTATTTCAGCAAATGTTAATAGTTTACATATTTGAGATAATGGGTTTATCTTGCATTTTAAGGAAAATTCTTCAAATGATCCTGTTAGTGTTTTTCATTTATTCGTGAGCTCATAGAAAAATTGAGAGGGGTCACCTTGAGAGTTCCTCTATTTTAATCCTCCGATGAAAATATGATATAATGCACTTGCATCGGACTTACAGATGTGTGTTGAGTTACCCCAGCAGTGGACACTCCACAGTCTCCCCATGTACTCATTCAGAAACTGAATATATCTCTGTGTAAAACAAGCCGTTTTGTCCATTATTTCCTTTTTCACATGCATAAAATACACCACACTTTTTTTCCTGTGTCATAGCTCCATACCATTTATGATTAGAATGCTCTTATGTCAGTCTCCAGTTTCCTTCATAGACTAAGAAATCCCAGCTGCTTCCTATCCTTACATGTCATGTTCTGTAGCTATTGACCATTTTGTTGCCATCTTCTGCAACAACGGTCTTCTCTGTATCTCCCAGTACATTTCCCATTTTGCTCATATGTATGTTATTGTTGACTGATATTCTTGGCTCTTCCTTTTGAAGAACTGCCCACTTCTCAGTTATCCTTTCAGTCAATAATTCTTGCCGAAAATCAAAATTTCATTAGTTTTTCTCACTGTTCCTCCAATACATAAAGATATTTCTGAATGTTTAAATTGCATTTTGCTCTCTGGTGAAATGATGTAGAATCACAGCACCCGTAGGTCATTATAGGACACTTAAATTTCTGAGAAAACATAAAAGGGCAAACTGACTGCATCCTCAAATGTTCTTTAAACATGCTCATAAAGATGCACAAACACGATGCAAACCTTTGCTTTACCTTGTTATATATCTTCTGATAGTAGGGAGACTGTTTGTAGTAGTACTTTCCAGCCCTTCTAAAATCCATATGTCTCAAGTCTCATGTGGGAGTTCAGTCTCCTGAGACCTCTACCCCAAAGAGCTTTTACTAAAGGTCAGCTCTTCATTCTGTCCGTGTTGTTGGTTAACCTCTCAAACCAAAAAAAGAACAAAGTATGTAGCTCCCACAGGTTTCCTCTTCATTGCTAAAAGAGAAGCCTAAATTTTCAGATATATTCAAGTAAGAGAATGATCTTTTTCTGACCTGCCTCTGCTTAAAACTCACATTTTAGTATTTATGCTGAATTTTGTGTTCTCATGCACCACTCCCACCAGTGTTATCGTCTAGAATCTGTGTCATGCTGACTGTGGAAATAGCGAATCATTTTACTTTTCTGTATATATGTATGACAAATACAATGTGGTAAATGTGATTCTTCAGTGTCTTTTGACCATCAGTCCACTTTTAATAGTGTGTCTGGCGGATTTGGCTGGTACATTATAACAACCTGGTGGCCTATATAATGTTTTGATTTATGTTTTGCTTGCTTTTGCACCCATATAGAATGATTAGGAGTCACTTCATGCAAATTTACATGAAGATTATTTTTTCAAGTGATTTTACTTAGTAAATAAAATTAAGTTTGGTGAACACAAGTACATTCTCTGACTCTATGTACTAAATTGAGTTATCTGTCTATTCAAATTATAAAAATTGGATACCTCATTACTTTTTAAAAATACAACAAAGAGGATCTTTACAGTCGATTACAGTTCCTTTGTTCAGACACTTTGCAGAAACAGAACTTTATTTTAGGCTTAATTTTGTTTGCTTACTTTTTAAACTTAAATGGAAAAGATACTTCTGATTTCCTGATGTTCTATATACATCCTTTCTCCCTCTCTTTGTAACATGCACACATTTTGAGGTAAGTGTCAGCGGCATTGATTTTTCCCTCTAGGAGCACATCACTATCTTCTTAATGATTGCCTGTCTGGCAGCTGATGAGAGTATTTTGCTTCTGCACTTAAAGAAAAAAAAGTCTTCTCCAAAGCCCACTGAAAGTGGGTGAGAGTCTTTTGGAATGCTGTGTCTTTGGATCCAAACCAAAGACACAGATTTGCCTCCCAGGTTACAACCTATCAACACAACCTCAACTTAATGCTTTGAAGCACGTAGCAGGTAGTGAAGGGATTTTTTTTTTGCTTGGTGTTGCACGAGCAGGATGTTTCTGAAGATAAGTCTGAAATGCATTCTCCCTACCCCTACAAGATTGGTAAAGTGATTTTGACTTTTTGGTTTTTTTATATTGTCACCATGCAGTATTGTGCGTAAATGTTTTCACATTGTTCACTTCCTGACAGTATTTGTACTACATTGCAATTAAAATAATGAAGTGTATCTATTATTGTTTAGCCATACAAATGGAATACTGATGTTTCATGTATATTCTCCAGGACCTAATGGGTCATTTAGATTAATGAGTAAAACAGCAGTTCCAAAATCTTTTATACCTTGAGAATCATGCTTTTTTTTTTTTTTTTGTCTTTTCTTCTCAGGGACCATATCTGTGAACACATTACGTACACCATATACTGCACCAGGGGAAAGTGAAATCCTTGACTTGGATGATGACTTGTATCTTGGAGGCTTACCAGAAAACAAAGCAGGCCTCGTCTTCCCAACAGAGGTGTGGACAGCACTTCTCAATTATGGATACGTCGGCTGCATTAGAGATTTATTTATTGATGGTCAAAGCAAAGATATTCGACAGATGGCTGAAATTCAAAGTACAGCTGGAGTAAAACCCTCGTGCTCAAGAGAAACTGCAAAACCTTGCCTTAGCAACCCCTGTAAAAACAATGGTGTATGCAGGGATGGGTGGAACAGATATGTTTGTGATTGCTCTGGTACAGGGTACCTTGGCAAGTCGTGCGAAAGAGGTAGGTTCCGTCAGATGGCTGCATTTCTACTGTATAGAATCCTGCACAATGACTAAAAATGGTAAAATACTATTAACTCATCTGAGGCAGAAATAGTGTCTTTGATTTTGCTTGATGGAGCCCTGCTCTAGACTGAAAGAAGTAACTGTAGAGGAAAGATCTTAGGGGAGTTTCTGTGATGCATAAATAATTACTGGTTGACTATGACAGAGAGACAGTACTGCTAAATGTCTCTCAGAAAATGTTTCCTTTTCTGTCTCCTCATACGTTGCAGAGTTCTGGAAAGCTTTGTGAAAGTAATTTCAATTACTTTTGCATTATTAAACGGTCACATTTCAATTCCAAACTTAGGTCTTGTTCTCTGCCTATTTATGTCAATACCACTGTGTTAGCAAATTAAATTAATTAAATTTACTTTTGAATTTCACAGTATCACTTCAATCCATGACCAGAACTTTAGGTCTGAGTCAAAGCAAGCGAATCAGTGTAGGAACCTATATTTCTTACTTAACTTTTTTTTAAAGATCCTAGTGCCCAAGGAAACAGTTTCTACTTCTATTAATTCACTGAGTATCCCTCTTGCCTACAAAAGGTAAGTGTAAAGTTGACAAACCCCATTTATTTAACAGAAAATGTGGATAGTGGCAAGGACGATAGAAGTTGACAGTTTTATATAATTTTTGTAGTTAGATGAAACAAAAGTGTATTTTTTAAAAATAAAAACCTGGTGAACATTTAAGTTGTTAGTAAATAGATATGTATGTTTATGTAGACTTAATACCATCCTATTATTAGCATTTGCAAGTACATTCTCAGTTTCTTCTGATTTTTGTGTCTTAATTTTTTGAATATATCTGCCTTTGGCTTATGGCCAGTTATTCTGAGATCTCCAGATTGTTCTGTTACTGGTGGAGTGAAGCTGGCAGAGGGCATACCCGAGCTGTCTGATGCATTACAAAAGCCTTCAGTTAAACATGTCTGGTGTACCACCCTGTGGCAAAATTCTGCTATTACATATGGCACAAGTGAAAATAGGTTTTGCATTTTTTCAGCTTGAGAGCTAGGATACATGTGTGTTGGAAACAAAAACATGCAAATATGCACTGAACTTAAAAGCAGGCTTCATCATGGCAATTTCTCGTAAATATATTTGACGGGTGGTAATATTTTATATAGAAACCTTTGTCTTTTTTTATTACCCATACTTTATTGCTGACCGTCTTCCAATATAGAGCCTGATTTTTGCCTGTGCATTTCCCTAGTGGGAACGGTGGTGCTATGGTGTGTCTACAATGGTATTTGGTTCTTGTCCAAAAGAAATATGTGCAGCAGTTCAGACAGTATGGGATCATTTCCTACTCTTGGGTTTCCCTCTCCAGAGGAAACTGCACTGAAAGAAGATCTCCTTCCAGTAATATTCATGTCCCAAATGGCCATGCATTAATAAGATTATAGCTTTTGGGATTCTGAAAGCAACGTTTTGGCATCCTACCACATAAAGTTATTATAACTACTACCCATGTGCAGTAACTGATAAACTTTTGTGTTTGGTGATACAAGCAACACAATTGTAATTGTTCAAACTAATTTAAATAAAATAGGACCATGTCAATTTCAACAAACAATACAGTTTCACAAAGAGAAGAAAGCATTAGAATAAAATATTGGGGATTAAACAACTGGAATATTTAACTTCATGTTAAGGGATTAAGGTATCTTCAGTAAACAAAAGCATGTAGCTACTTTTTAGTACAGTCATTTATTTTTCATGCTATTTCCCTTAAAATAGGAGTCCATATTGTGGGTGTACCATGTACAATGCAGTATCTGCAATTAATTTGAGCAGTTTATCAGTGCACAAAAAAATTCAACACAACTCAGTTCTCTTTTAATTTCAGTATACTTAATATTTTTGCATATCCATGTGCTTTTTAGCCCGTTACAAGTTATTCTTGACTTTAACCTTACTGAAAATCAAGAATAAACATTATTATAATCTGCAGATTGGCTTTAGTAGATTATGGGAGCTACAGCAGATGGATGGACAGATGTCACGGCAATATAATTTGGCTTTCTATCTTACTTTGATTGTGATTCACAATACGTGACGTGACTGCCTCTCGGCAAAGCCTTTTGCAGGTGTATACTTTTGCCTGGATGGCTAGGAGCAATGTACAAGCGTAAATTCATCAAACAGAAAGTAGGCATGCAAAGAAAGATTTATCAAAGTGACATTTCTGAGGAGAAAATATATTTAAATTAGAAAGTGTGTGTAGACGTCTACATTGCACATGCACCCACACCTGCATATACATATGTACATTAAATAAACTAATACCACTTTCATTCCTTGCATTATCTCTGGATGCTTTAAAATTTAAAGAGAAATAATACAGGAGATGTGATGATAGATGGTATGGAGAATCAGGTGTTCAAAATAACTTAAATCAGAGATAGAATTCTATAATAACTAATTGTTTCTTTGTGTTAAGGTTCTAGCACCTCTATAGTTTAGGACTTCAGTCCTGAAAGAATACCATGGAGAAATTGGGAGGAATCATTTCACCTTCTATTCACGTATTATCTAGTAACTAATTGCACATTAAGAGATGTTTCCATCAGAGTGATGGAAAGGTTCCTCATGATTCACCAAGGCTGTAGCTTTGAGCCCAGATGGACTGAAGCAGCTGCCATAGCAAACACCCAGACAGCGCTTCGCTGAGCGTGCGCCTGTGAATAGAACGGGAACAAAAGTTTGAATTTGACTCGGTAGCCGTCGACATATCTGAATAACTCACACACTTTATAGGAGTACAATCATATACATCAGCGGGCGTTTTCAGGGCAGGATATTGTTGCTTTCTATATACTGGTAAATAAAAAAGGGGCAGTGAGCAAATCTGAATACTTGATTACTGATGATCCAGATTGTTCAGGCGCTCCCTGGCGTGGCTCTGGACTGTATCGTTTGTCGCCTTCTGAGGCGAAGTTTGCATGCGATTTGGAAGACAGCAAACACAGAGGGTGATTTCATGTTTTCAAAATGGCTCTGTAGGCTGCAGCCCAGTCTTTGTATCATCACAGACACTTTGAAGAAGCAGGAAAAAATTAATAATTCCGACTTTAGAGGCACCACAAGGGGTCCAGAGGAAACTGTTTTATTTACTAAAATGCATGCAGTAAGCATCCGTGCTTACCAAGCACTGTGTTGTTAAAAACAACACACACATGACTACAAAACTTAGGAGGAAAAACACTGAAATCCAAATGCCTAGCCCAGACTTCTTTCACTTTGATTTAAATAAACTGTGGGTTGAAGAACAGCATCTATTCAGAAAATTATGTTTCTCCTCATAAGTATCTGTCTGAGCATTTTTGAGGGTAGAAACAGGTGGAGGGACGTTTCCTGAAGAGTGGGTTCCTCAGTCTCTTCAGCAATTTAAGTCATCTCAGTGAAATTAAGGTCCTGAATCTCTTCTCATACTGGTACTAGTTTGTGCATCCTTGTGATAGGCACAGAACTGAGTAAGGTAGTGTATGTATATAGGAAGGAAGAGTTATCCAGCCCTGGAGATTCTAATCAGAAACAAATTGAAGGAAAAAATGGAGAGGTGAAACTGAACCCCTTTAGTGTGTTTTTGGTTTGTTTGGGTGTTGTTGGTTGGTCTTTAGCATAGAAGCAATAAGGTGTTTTAATGGTCACGTTTTAAATATATTGAAGAATGAATGTGTAAAATAATTTTAATCAATCTCTGAATTACATTTTACTGTTTATTTCTTGTTAATTAGTCCACTGCATGCGCTTATTTGCTGCTACAAAAAAATATTCAGTGATGTTTTAGAATGTTTTCTGCTGTTTTTCTTTTCAATGCTATGCTTCCAACACTGAAGTGATAGTAAAATTATTATTCCCTGCCATGGAGACTCTGATTGTTTTAATGAATAGCACATTCTGAGCTAAACTTATGGTCTCTTACCATTTAATATAATAATTAGAGGAAGCTCAACAAGAGAAAAAAGACCTTCTGCCAACACTTATGTGAGAACAGTTAGCAGTGTAGATCTCAAGGAACGGTGAGACACCGCTTTGGAATTAGTCAGTCCAAAGCAAAAAAAAAACAATCAAAAGTTAGGGGCAAAAATTAGTGCATAGTTTTAGTCAAAAAGTTATTTTGAGGTTTGCATTACTGGTGTAACCCCCAATGCCTCTCCTCTTTCACCATCTTACTGACCAGGCCTTGCAAATCCGTTCTGGGCAACCAAAATAACTGCAGGATGGAAACAATTCCATTAAAAAACTGAAATGATCTTTAGGTCTAAGAAAGTAAAAATAAACCAAGCCCTTCTTATTTCATCTTGAAAACTCTTTTTTTCCTACTGCCGGAAAAACAGAGTTCTCTTTCAGTGTATGGCACCAAGAGTAATGGTGGGGTGATAAAGCATTGCCATGAAGAATCACAAGGGAAGGAGGGAACTCCTTGTTCTGTCCAAGGTCTCATACATGCACTGCTAGATGCCTCCTCTCTAGCCAAGACCAAGAGAATCTGGAAATATGCACAGCTGAGAGCAACGCTGAGTCAAGTGAAAAAGATGATTCATGTGGCAAAATCCAGCTTACTGCCTTTAGAGAGGAACACAATATTCACAAAATATCATTCAACCATCTTAATGGAGTAATCATTTAATAATGGTTTAATAACAAAAGGTTTTCCTGACAACGCTTGTACCAGCAGACTCATTTCAAGTGATAAACTGAACATAGGTATGGTTTTTTCTTTTTATTTTAGGAATATGTAGTGTTTCTGATCTTCAGTTACAACTCTCAGGGCATTGCTAACTCTTCTTTTGCGTTTTTTGGTTTTTTTTTGCAATACCTTTGTATTTAGAAAGCCTGTGACTTGGAGCTCCCCATACTGAAAGGAGCCAGTTGGCAAGAGGGGGTTTTCCTCATTGCCCCCAGAGCTTTGAAGTCATTTGCTCTTCTGTTCAGTCTCCTTGGTCTGTTCTTGGAACATCTGTTTCCAAAATAACTGGTACAGTATGGTTTAGGAGGATTGAGTATCTAATCACATCAAGTCTGTTCACTATGATGTTAAATACTCACAGGTCATCTCTGATTAAATTAAGACGGTTCCTTCTCTCCATTTTCTGTAATTTTCTAAAAGAACAAGTAATTATAGGAAAGCCAGCAAACAGTAACAGTGTTTATTCTGACTTTTTTCTTTTACATTAATTATTATAAGATAATTTATTAGCAACAGACCTTTAGTATTGTTGAACACTGTTCATCCTGTACCATCTGATTTTTCTTTTTTTTTTTATAAAAACACTGAATAGAATTAATATGTCTTTTTTAAAAGACAATATAAAACTTCCCTTTCATTTTCCCTTACATTAGCATGTAACTTAAATTTTTATGCTGGACTTGTTTAATTACCTAAGTTGTGTTTGCCTTGATAAGGGTCTTGGGGAACTTTTCGTGCACAGACTACACAGCTGTATATAGGAATGAATTGTAAGCCCCTGCTTCATCCCCCCCCCCCCCCCCCCCAAAAGAAAGAAAAACAAACAAAAAAACCCCAACCCCCCCAAAAAACGCAACGAACCAAATCCAAACAACAATCAAAAAACTCAAATCTTTTCTCATCTCCAAATCATCTCTTTGACTTGAAATCTCTTATCAGGCTGGCAAGAGTTAAGTATTCCATCTCCTTCACAGAAAAATTTCAAGTTTAGAATATGCAGAAAACCTTATTACCTGTGTCATTAGAAATCATCGATGTAAATGTATTCTTTTAATCTGTTACGTCTAATGACTTGCCCACCAGTATTAGAACTCTTTTTTTTCCAACATCAAATTTCAGCTTTACTTCAAGTCTTTATTGGGGAAGTCTGGAACTATTAATGAACATCCCATCTATCATTTTTGTCTCCGATATGCTCACAGAGTTACGGTGGAACATTTTGTCCCTCTATGGGCTGTGTAGGCTGGAAGTCTTGAAGATCTTATCTGTCTTTAACAGTACACAAGATACTCAGTGGAGATGGTTTTGACAAACTGTCATGAGTATTGATGTTTAAAAAGAAATTCTAACACTGTTATAGTGATGATTAAACATAGTATCAGTAGTATCAGTCCTTGAAAATGTTACTGTATGTGGGACCAGAATATTCCCTTGTTTGTAGATAAGTGCCTCCATTAAACTACAGCAAATTGAAGCACAAAGAAGCTTCCCCCAGGTGTTCTCTGCTGTCTTCTCCTTCTGCTCATGGCTCATTTGGCCTGTTATTGGGCAAATAACAGGTATTTTTTTTTCATTGAGCTGAGGTGCCCTCAGGCTTGTGTCTTTTCCAAGAAATATTCTGTAGCGTCCTGTCGTCTAACACTTTGATAATTTTGAAGAGTGTTTTTGAGTGCATTAGAAATGAAGGAGACATGGAAGAAGTTAGAAGGTCGCTAGTGAATTAGTGGTAGGTAAACAATCAGATGTGCACAAAACAGGGCACGTTCAGACAGTAAGTGGTTTTAACCACAGATAGTAGTGGTTTTAGTTATGTTGTATGGTTAGTTTGGAATGTTACTGCAGACCCTACTGAAATTCCTGGTGGTCTGCCCACTCGCTGTTGGCTTGGGGTAAAGGAGGTGGCTCATTCACTGCTGCTTCCACCACGATGTGCCACCATCCATGGGTCTAAGAGCCATGTTCAAAGCCTGCAGTGGTTTAACCAGCCGCAATGCTTGATTTTCCTGCAAGAAAGGACTTCCTAATACATTCCAGAAACAGATATGTCCTTTGCTTTCTAGGAACTGCTGTGCCTCCCCGTGAGCAGAAATGCAGTATTTCTGCTGCCTTTCCTGTTACCAGCCTGGAGGCTGGGAAAAGAAGGCTCCTGGCTGGTTGCTCTGGGGTCTAACAGACTGTGACCGCTCTGTGCCAGAGCCGCTCACCGGGAGGGTTTCCTGTAACGTCTGAAAGTGACAGCTATTTGCTTGTCTCAGGGATTTTAAGATCTTACCCTCAATATGCCAAGTCCAGTCTCGATCCTCTTGTTGAGGCTGTCTCAATGTTTGTACGGGCGATTTTGATTCTATCGTACCACGGTCGTTGTGGTCATGAAGCAATCTGTGCTCCATCAGGCCATGCTGGGGATATTTACCCATTTCGGGCGGCTTTTAACTAACCTGATAATAATTGTAACCGTGATAGTAGATGAAGAATCCTAAGGTAATTATCTAGGTGGACAATAGTCAGACATGACCTTTTAATAGGCTGTAAGGTTCACCTAATAGCTTTTTATTGGCTTTGACCTATTTTGAGTAGCACAGGACTAGTCCTGCAAGCATTTCTTCGTGTGTGATTTTATCCATCTGCTTGAAGGTGCATACATGAATGGCTGGTTTGTTAAAAGAGCAATTTAGTTTCTTTTAAAAGGCACCAAAATTTGCTGATTAAGAAAACCCAAACAAACAAAAACTGAAAAAAAACCCAAACCCAAATTTGCTTATGTTTCACAGTAATAATTGCGATACAGAATTCTGTGTCACACTGAGTGAATATCCGTTTACTGTCTTCTCTTTGAGCAGTTTCAGTAAATGCAGTATAATTCTTTAATAACTGATTTTCTCCTTTATGTTTTCAGAGGCAACAATCTTAAGCTATGATGGAAGTATGTTTATGAAAATACAACTCCCAGTCGTGATGCACACGGAGGCCGAAGATGTTTCTTTGCGGTTCAGGTCTCAGCGAGCTTATGGCATTTTAATGGCAACTACTTCTAGGGAATCTGCAGATACCCTTCGGTTAGAGTTGGATGCAGGACGAGTTAAACTAACGGTCAACCTAGGTAACAAATTCTTCCTCCAAGAAATTAACATTTTCTTTGCATTTTTCTTTTTGCTTGCAAACATTTATGAAACAGCCCGTTTTAACATTAAAAGTAAACTGAAATGATATATAAACACATGTCAATGCAACATTTGCGTATGTACATACACACACAAATACATGCCCATTATTATATTTTATTTTTTTTTCTTTTGCATTTTTGTATTCTTTATATAGTCTTAACATAACCCATCACAATATTTTTGTACTATTGTGTATTCTAAAAAGAGAAGACTACTTCATCAGTGGTATTTTGGGGCTAAGATATTATTCTTTGTTGTGGAAGATTGGTCTCCCTCCACGATTTCTTCACAGTAGCAATTCCACAATTGAAATGTGCAAGCAGAAACAACGTGTATGTAGGTCAGTTCAGTTTTACCTCCAATTAATGTACAACAGGCAAACGTATCAAAGAATTTCTCGGTTTAACACTAAAAACGTTGCAATTAAATAGTCCCACTGATGGATTTCTTGGTCTGCTTTTTTTAGATGTCAAATCGGTAGTAAATCCATCTCCTCTTTTTTAAACAATTCTGTAGTGATATTTTTGTAGTATCGAACGATAACACAACCCTTCAATGCCCAAAGACTGCGGCCCTCAGCAAACAGCCGTGTGAACACAGGAGGCACAAGCCCTTTTACAGAAAAAAAAAATGAAAAAAAAAAATTATAAAAAAAATAAAATTGGTTTCCTGGTTTGAAATATGATGGACAAAATGTTAGGTTATGGTTTTCTCAAGTTTAAAAAAAAAAAAGTAGTAAATAAATTAAAGCACTTGTGCTATGCATATGAATAAATCCAAGTCAGGAGCTGAAAGAGAACAGAAGATGCACGTTCCGTGCAGTCATTCCCATTCAGTGGAATGCTATTTTTAAAGGGAATTAAGTACTCCATTGTTTTAATCGCACCTGAAATGATTTCCAGAAAGTATGGGGAAAGGAAAAAAAGAAAATAATCACCGAACCCTCTACTTGATAGAAGTGTCGCTCACTAAAACACTGTCCAGGTGTTTAGAGTTTGGAAGGGAGGAGGAGAAGCCAAGTTTTCCCTGTTTACTCTCCTCTTGCAGCGCGTCCCCTCTGGCCTGGAGCTGGGGCTGCTGCGGCCGCCCCCGGTGCTGAGCGGGGCCCGGAGCCCCCCCCTCGCCCCAGCACTTTCTGTAAAAGGGGATGTGCTGGTGCTGCTGGTCCTTGGCTGTTTGCAACCACTTTTCTGATGCGGTTGACGACACATGACAAACTCAGCTATATGGAAACAAAATCTAGGTTTGATGGTATATATGTTCCTCAAAGGTATAAGCCAGGAGTAGCTCTACACACCACGTAGCATGGTGTAGATTTTGGTGGGGTTTTGTTTGGTTTTTTGTTTGGTTGGTTTCAGTGGGTTGTTTGGGGTTTTTTTGGTTTTGTTTTTTTGTTTTGTTTTGTTTTTTTACAGTAATAAATGCAGATAGCCCAGCAGAGGATCCTGCTACAGACCAGGTCATTCTCTTTTTATACGGAACACCACCCTCTGTCAGTTTTTACCTACTTCTGTAGTTCAAGAAAGTAAATTAACCCATGCCCTA
>QJSC01005335.1:176839-245822 GCA_003697955.1 Calidris pygmaea | reverse complement strand
TTTTCCTTTTTCCGTTTTCCTTTTTCCGTTTTCCTTTTTCCGTTTTCCTTTTTCCGTTTTCCTTTTTCCGTTTTCCTTTTTCCGTTTTGTTTTTGTTTTTTGTTTTTTTAAGTCAGGCAAGGAAATGATCTGAAAATAGACAGCATTCCCTAATTATCAGTGTTTATAAATGTGTTCATTTCCTATATATTAATGTAGCTTTAAAATATAGTCACTGCTCATTTCTTAAGTGTATACATTAAGACAATATAAACCCACAAACCCCTATTTATAGGCCCAGGGAATGAGCTTTTGTGTTTTACTCCGTAGTTTCTGAAGATCAGCCTTTGAGGTATACTATACACAAGTTGTCCAAGATGTCTGGTTGGGGCCTGGCTTGCTCTATGACCCATTGTGACGGAGCACTTTCTAATTGCATTGAGAGAAATTACCTGTTCTTTCACAGATGGGGAGAAAGTTGCAGCCTGCCTCAGTTAAGCATCTTTGACATTTAATCCTGATTTTTTTTCACTTAGATTTGTCACCATGTAGCTTTGTTTGAAATTGGCCATTTTTACCCTATTTGTCGTTTCTATTTATAAAGATTTATCGCAGTATATCTGGGTTATAACACTATGTAAAGACTGATGATATGGAGTGGCCATATTTGCATGTGTCTGTCCCCGGAAGGGTGGACTGTGATTTTATTGGATGTCTGCAGCTGTTACCTTGAAGGATAAATTTTCATTTTTCATCTATTCTTCCCCATCTAGACTGTATCAGGATTAACTGTAATTCCAGTAAGTGCCTATTCAAACTTTTTAAAATGTTATTCCACCATTATAAAATATGCAAACTAGATGAAAAAGATTGTGGACAGCTTGCAAGCACTTGATAATTTATTAATGAAATGTGATGATCAATTATCGTTGTGTAAAAAGTCATCATATAATCTAGTGTATATTTTTTGTCCTTGCCATTTTAACTGGAATATTAAAAAAGAACGTATTCTACAGGTTGTAAACATACTTCTTGGAAATGGTACCTGTAGTACTGTATTATTCTAGATGGGTTATTTTATTTATAGTAGCCCTAGAATTTTTGGGCCAGCATTTCTGATAAGCTGTCACACGTTTTCCCCTGCATCCTCCCTCTAGTGTTCTTGACATTTTACCTCCAACCTGCGGTGAGACTGTTGGAACCTAACTGTCCATAGTGCAAGAATTTCTATTTTATAATCCTCATAGACAATTAACTGTATTTACTGGCTGCTTATAACACAATTGGTTTTACTGAATCTTTGTTTTATGGAAATGTTACAATAAGGACATTACGTCTGAGAGTAACAATATTTCTATGATGATTTTTTACACTCTAATCATGTAAGAAACCTTAAATTGAACAATTTTTCTCTGTGATATGCATGTTTATGAAACAGAGGGAAACATTTGCCAGATGAATGGACTAAATTTTAACTTCTCTGATATTATTTGGATTAAGAGGCTATATTCTGAAAGGAGAAAAAAGGACTGTGATTTTATTTTGAGTCTATGGAATTCCTGAATGGTGTCAACAAAATTATTGATAGTAAGTATGGTAGATTTGAGTTTTGGGGTTGGTTTGTTTGGTTTTTTCATTTTCCTTCCTCACAGGTTTTGCAGGCCAGAGGACTGGCTTTATGCAAAGAGAAACAAAGCTAAACAACAAATGTCATAGGTAGAATTTGTACTTGGTAGTAGTTTCCCAAAAGATGTGAACGTAACATCCCATAATAGTTTTATAATTCACAAAGAAAAATAGGGAACTGCAGTCATTTATAATGTGTCACTTCCTAATAGTTTTTGCAATGAATAACTTAACAAGACAAAAATACAGCATTCGTATTAAAAAGCAAAGTTTTCTTGGGGCGAGTTTTAAATCTAAACCATACTTAAATCCAGACAGACTTTCCAATGCAGTAAAGGAAATGCTTGCAGGTACCAAGGCATAAAGATAGCTTTCTAATATTTTAAATAAATAAAATCATTCAGTTACAAAACAAATATTTCCACTTTCTAAAAATGTCCATTGTCAGTTGTCAAAATGCTTAAGAATATGAAAAATCTCAGAAACGGTTTGTTGGACTGTCACAGGACATTATTTTTTGATCATGACCAATTAGAAAAAGATTTCCAAGTATAAGACTAGCAGCTTTTTGAGCAGAAATGTAATGAGTTTGCCTGCTGCTGGTAAATTCCTTTTTTCCTTAGGAAAGGCAATACTGCTTTTTCCTAAGTTCCTAAATAAATTTAGAAAATCCTTCTGAAAAGGGAATTACTAAAAAAAAAAATAAATTCCGTAATAACGCCACAATCAAATAGGTCTTTTGTTTTTTTAATCTCTCTGACAAAATGAGGTGTCATAACAATAAATTTAAAATTATTTGCAAATTTCACTTAAAAGCAAGTTTTGGATCAAAAGAGAGCCTGCAAATACAGAGTAAGTAATAACCCTCCAATTAGAGGATTGTGAACAGGAGAAATGTATGTACTGAATTGAGTTGGCAATTACAAGTTCTTGGAATCATACAAAAGCAGCATAGCCTCTGTACAAAATATCCTTGGTATGAAATACTCATAAGTTATTTTTCTTTACAGTTTGTTTAGAACCTTTTTGTTATTAGAAATGAACTTTCATGATTAGTTTCATCTCCCTTTGGTGCTTGTGTACTGAACAGATTTTTGTGAGCTTTCGGGAAGGTAAGTACTACAATACTTTCTTATCAGCACTCTCTGCAGTTTTTCAACAACCAGATAATTTTTCATGAGCAATTTCCATGTTTTAATTTTTAGATTGTGAAGAATTATTGCTCTAAGCAGTCCTTAAAAGATGCTTGCTTATTAGACAATATAATGGATTTTAGTGGAACACACACCATTTGTTTCAAAGCAATAGCATCCAGAACTTGAGTCTTAATTTGCTGATCAGTAATATTTCCATGCCTGTCTTTTGGGTTCTCATGAGAGCTGGATGTATATCAATCCTGATTCAACAGAATCAACAGAAATGTTGATAGAAGTAAATCTAGTTTTCATGGTTGAGAAACTTCTTTCAGCTTTTCTTATTTTTGTTGCTTAGAAATTAGTTATCTTAATATAATTTTACTGCTGGTACTGAAATATTGTTTATTATAGCTAGGCTAGTAAAAGAGTTAAGGTCAGGATGAAGCTATCCCGTTTGAGTTTGGAGAGACAACTTTAAAAAAATTGTAAAACCAAACATAAACAAAAATTGAAATTTTGCTTGAGAGAAGAAAAGGAAAATATGAATGTAAGCATCTTATTTCCTGAATTACGAACATAGTGAATAAAATACTGTAATTCCTCTTCCCCTTTTCCCCTGAGAGCAGCCTGAAACCTGTGTTCTGCTCACTGCAGATCAAGTAACTTACCTGGTGACTGGTCAGAGCTGAGATTTTGGTAGCAATTTGTTCTGCGCTTTGTCATGCCTTCACCTTCAGCTGATGTCCTGTGTTGCAGAAGAGGTGGCATTTTGTGGTCTTCCTTGTTTGAAATACAGACTCTTTTAAAATTTCAAAATGTTAATCAAATGTCAGGTTGCTATTGAGCTTGAGTCTTGTTAACAATGTTATGGAGACTGTTCATGCCACTTTTGTGGAACTGAGTGCGTACTAAAGTCAAACTGTTTTTATTTGGTGCTAGGTTAGAAGATTGGTATCTTTATAAAACCTTATACCACTAGACATGCTCTCTCGTGTCAATCAGAAAATCCTATTGCTGAAATGTTGGGTTTCTATATCCTTAAATCACTTCATTGTCTTCTTCAGACCTGCGAGTTTACAAACCAAAATTGTCTGTCAGGCAGTGAAATAAATGGTCCTTTTAAACTGCAGGTACATGTAGGTCAATGTTGAGACTGACATGAGAAAGAGGGAAAACTCGTGAACAGAAATGGCTGCTGTAGTTCCAGTATTAGTTTTCATAGACTGAGGAATGCTTTTAAAACTAAGACTAAGGTGAACGATGTTGTTTCAAAGAACACAAATGTGCTGCATTTCTTGGCACTAGTTGTTCTGTAAAAAAGAACTGTAAGTTGATTGACGTACAGCTGTTATACATTATATACAAAATTGATAAGCTAATCCTTGCCTAAGGAAAAAAGCTAAAAAAATAAAATGCATTTTTCTCTTTCAGAGAAGGAAGTAATTGTTACTTTTTAGTTGCAGACTGTAAAGCATAAATTATAAACAGCAGTGAATCCTATTGAATTGAATGGGTTTCTTCCCTAGTATTTCTTAAAGACAGAACTCCATCCCAAAATTTACATGGCAGATTGATAACAGGTTTTGAATGACTTGTGAACAAATACAGGTGTGCTATATTTCCATATTTTTCACAACTTCCTTTTTTTTTTCCCAGTTCTAATGATTCCAAATCACTAGCATCTGAAAAATTTCAGGTACCTCTGACTCTAGAGGCTGCTGGTTTTATGTGCAATATACTTTTTCACAGGCATGTGCAGTCTTACATGCTGTTTCGTCTTCTGTAGGTTTTTTTGCAGGGCTATAATTTCTGAAAATAAATTGTCTACATTTTTATATGAGTCAGCAGAGTAGGACCATAGGATTTTTAGTAATTGATACATCGTACAAATAATAACGTTAACTGGTAAATAGCTGGCTCTCATTTCAGAATCTGATACTTTTATCCCATATCTTTTCATATGGAATGATACCTTTTTTGAATGGTGCTGTGAAAGAATGCTCAACTCGTGGCACAGGCTGGCGCAGCGGTGATTTAGGTCAGTTCTCTGGTACAGTTTTGCTTCTGTAGGGAAGAATTCATAGAGTAATCCCACGGAATTCATTTATACTCAAATGTAGGACTGTCATAAGAAATGAATAAGGATTGCAGAACATTAGGAAGAAGGGAGCAGGGAGTACCATGGCAGTCTACATGTATACCATTCCCAAGGGAACATAGCAAGCAGCTTTGCAGGCTGGGTGTCTGCCTTTCATAATTAGGAATAATTTCCTGGGCTTTGAGGCTTTTCTGTTTGCTCTTCCAGTGGAGTGCCCCTTCACTTGTATTTACATGTAGCCCCCCTTTTGTGTCTGGCTAGTTCTTCATCCATTCTCTATATCTGCTTTTTTTTTTTTTTCTCACTCCATTTCTCTGTTTTTCCCTATAATTCTTAACCTCTTTTTCTTGTTTTGTATGTCCATCCTTTTAAAACTTTGCTATTCTGCAGATGTGCTCATTACAGATGATTACATTCTTATTATTCTATCTGGAATATGTAACATCTGTTATTCAAGTATTTTACTTCTTAAAGTATCCTACAAATCCAGAGCATGACAAGGAGCTGTATCAGATTATTGGTAGATAACAGGAGAATTGTATGTATTGAAGAACTAACAAAGCTGTTCAATTACAGTACATTTTCAGTTTGGACATAGATTTTAAGCTGCAGGAAAGCTTAAATGAAGACTATACATCCTTTTGAAAGCTACTGCTTGTAAAAATGCATTTTGTTGTAAAGTCCAGTGTCTTCAGCTGTGCTTTTGTGGATATTGCAAGATCTACTGTGATGAGCAAATCACTAATACGTTTCCATGTATTAACTTCTCACTATCTGCTGAAAAGAATGATAAAAATATATTATTTGCTCCTTTTTTCTTGTTGTTGGCAGTACAAAATCATTGCAACGACACAATCGTGCAGCTCCCACCAAAATGTAAGATTTTGTAATTGGCCTGGTTTCTTCCCCAGTGCTTATGAACGGGGTGAGATCGTTTTGAGGCTTCTCTCATTCATTATGGCTGAGAGCCTGCTAAAATATGCAAAAGGGCTTTACCATGGAGGACACACAGCAAATCAGCAGGGTATGTTCACTGTGAGTTCAGTCAGGGACTCCCCTCTGTTTGGGGTGTAAAGTTTGAAATAATGATAAATAATTCTTTTAAAACTTTGGCTATTCTTTGCAGATTTGGAACACGGGCTCATTGGGTTCCTTCTCATTCAGCGGTATCACTTTAAAGACCCCTTTTCACATGATTTCCTGAAAAGCCTCAAAACTGAAAAACATACAAGGCCCTTTTCAATCGAGTTCTGACTACGATCTGCTAGTTGCTAATAGAAACCATCATTTGAATCTAATCAAAGGAAACAGGTTGAAAGACACACAAAAAAGGAAAACTGCTTCTTTACTCAGAGCTTCTTGCTGGAGTCCTTAGTACTGAGTCCTGAAGCTCTGTTGATACCATCCTGTGTCTTTCTTCAAGCATTCTGTTGTGAAGTGAGGTTGAAAACAACTAGGGAAGAAAGTGGAGATCTGGAATATAAACATAATCAGGAAGACTAAAGTAGTTAAGGGACAGCCCATAATTTATTATGTACAGCCACAGAAGCCAGTTTGGAGAGATCTTTTCCGATTCCCCATTCTCTATTAAATGTATTCAGTACCCAAAGGGGGCCATCAGGAGAGATGGGGAGGGACTCTTGATCAGGGAGTGGAGTGATAGGATGAGGGGAAACAGTTTTTAAGTGAAAGAGGGGAGATTTAGGTGAGATCTCAGGAAGAAATTCTTTCCTGTGAGAGTGGTGAGACACTGGAACAGGTTGCCCAGAGAAGCTGTGGCTGCCCCATCCCTGGAGGGGTTCAAGGCCAGGCTGGATGGGGCTTGGAGCAACCTGGTCTGGTGGGAGGTGTCCCTGCCCAGGGCAGGGGGTTGGAACTCAATGATCTTTAAGATCCCTTCTAACCCAAACCATTCTATGATTCTATGATACACAGGGTGAAAAGAAGTGATACTGCACAGGTTGTGCTTTGGAAGCCCATCATATTAATTGGCTTCCTGGAGGTTACTTGCCCATGTGCTCTAGAGAAAAGTAGTAGCTGTTTCCCCTCACTTATAACCTGCTTCTGCTCATTGGGAGCACCAAGGGCAAGGTGTATGACTTGGCTGTTTTTTTAATGAAAAGTCATATATATGCAGTAGGCGTTTCCCACATGCTGATAAATGTTAACACTCAAAAATATTTCTGAGGAAGTCATCTCTGCTCCTTGAATGTAGGAGTGACTTAGCTGAGAATGCAAAGGAAACCAGCAGGGTTCAAATGCTCCATATACCGTTCTCTAGGGTTTGTGCTGCAGAATTTCATCTGTCTCTTTAAAAGTTTTTCATTTGCTTTAAAATTGTGTTCTAACCCCCTTCTTGTCTGCTGGCTCTGCTTTTGCATTGCCCATTGCTTTGCTGCCAGCAAAAATGTTCAGGGGTCCATGTGCTGAATTTGACTGAGATGACCCATTAACAAAATCGTTAATTTTAACTTGCTGCAATTTTCTGAGCAGTTTTCTCATATGACACTCCTGCTGTAGCATAAAACAGGATGGGGGCAGGCAGGAATGGCCTCAAGAGAATAGAAAGCTACCTCTGGTAGAGAGAGTGGATTGCTTTTTTCAGTAACGTGGACTTATGCTGTCCCAAAGTGAATTTATCTGGTGTACATCTGAGCAAGAACATCCTGGAAAAATACATGTTATTGACAGAAAGGCAGAAACATCACTTCTTGAGATGCTTAATCTGTATCAGTTAAACAAGAGATATTTCAGAGATTTGAAGGGAAATGTTGGAAGGGTTTCTGGGTAATTGTCTGCATCTTCAGTTATATAAATGACAACTATTTTCCTTTTCTCCTGAATTTGGCTCATAAAACAAGCTGTAAGTTGAACCCAGGAAATATCTGAGCCCCAATTTTGCAACATGGTTTATGTTGTGGCTTTTTTGTGAAATTTCACATGGGTGTAGTTTGGCTTGAGAGAGGATTCTGAGAAGGTAACCGTGAAGATGACTTCTGAGTGTGAGCTCTCCCCCTTAAGGGGTGACTAAAAAAAATCAGTCTTGTGATATACTGATTTCTCAGCTCAAATGTATGCTTTGGTAAACACAGAAATCTTGCAGGGAAAGACTCAAGTTATGTAAAAGAAAACCATTTTTACCCCTTCTTTAACCAGATATAGTTGTTAAGAGGAAAAAAAATTAGAAATTTGACCTAATAAAGGACATAGGAAAATTTGAATCAACTCGCTAATTATAAAGAAATCTTGAGAAGAGTCTTGCATATGTATAATTTGTAAATGCCAATGGTGGGGCACCCGTTAAGTTCCCATCTAGCTCAGACCTGACGCTGCTTTGCTGGGACATGGGAGAGAATTATCATATTAACATAGCAAACAGAAGCTCAGACCTTAATTAAAGTGAAAACCAGTGCTTCATAGATTTGCTGGCTGACCATTTAAGGGTCTATCATATTTACTGTCTCCCTACTGACAAAGCTTTCAAGGTTGGCTGCTGGGCATTGAGGGCTTCACTCTATCAGTGCTTCCAGCCTACGTGAAGGACAGCAGTAAAGTTTATTTCTGTGCCTGCATTCTACTTGCTGCTTATAAAATCTCATCTGTGTTTGCTTTTTCTTAGCTGGCAGAGGAGAAAATTGCCATTAGTCTTCTGGCAGACTGTCAATAAAACATCATTTCAAGTTCTCTTACTAGAAAACAGATGTTTTTCTTTTTTGTGTGTATGCTTCTTTCCTTTCTTTTCACTCTTTTCATCCATCTTATTTTTATCTTCTTAAGTCCCACATTCTACTTATGGTACTTTAAAGATAGAAGTGATTGAGCGGGGGGCCTCAGTAATCAAATATATAATGGTAGTATATCCGTGGCTTTCTCAAGGCACAGTAGCGTGCTCTGCAATAGCCAGACACAGTGAAAAAAGGCAACAGTAAAAACTTAAACATATGGTTATTTAAGTAAATTTTAAAATTTATACAATAAGGATAGTTGCATTCAGAGAAAGACTTAGGGTTTTTAGCACTACCACATATATATTTTCAGAAGCTTCTTCAAAATTGCTGAAAAGTAGTAGACTTTCCAGTTGTGATGTTTCAGTGCGTAGTTCAATTTTACAAGGCCAGGCATAGATAGTTTTCCATTCAGTGTATATGTGGGGCTATATGGGTCAGGGCCATGGTGTGGTTCTGTATCAGCTGGTATGCAAGGTGTTACCAGCATAGCCCAAGGGCATGCTCTGGACTTGGCTGAAGTTGCTCCCTCTGAATCTTCAGCCTGAAGTCTTAAAAAAGGAAGTGAGGAGCAGGAGGTCCTCCAAAATGCTAAATATGGCAGGAGGACTTGTGGAGGATAGGAGAGCAGATTGCTGCAGGCATGTAACCTCTCCTTTTACCAATAGGGACAGAGCAGCCTCCAGGATGTGCTACATCTGTAAGAACAGATTGTCTTGACTTAACAAGTCCTGATTTATTTGCCAGGGAGTTGTGTGTGTCTAGCTTATAGTGGTCCTATCAAATCTCTCATAAAAGGACTCCTCAGAAGTAGTAGACTGGGCTTTTCTACTACTTTAATAGGAAAAAGTGGTAGAAAGTTAGTTTTTCATCTATAGCAGGTCCTAGATTTCTCTTATTTTATGTTTTTTTCTCATTTAGCTTTTGAAAAGCAAGATGGCTTAATCACATTTCAGGAATAGTAATTTAAATTATCCTCACCGTTTGTTTTCATGACAGAAAGTGGGTGTTACAGTCTAATCTTGTGGGATATTGAGGAGTGATGTTTTAATCAGTAGTAGCAAAGCAATTGAACACTACTTTCTTCTGGAGAAAAGTATATAAAAGCTAATGTAATGTCATTGACATTACTGAACAGGGCTGCAGTCGCAATCGTTTCACAGGAAAGCTCTGCTACCAGCTAGTCCCACAGGAATCTCTACTGGCGTATTCATAAATGATTGAGAGAAGAGGAGGAACACGGAGATGATAGTATTTTGCAGATGCAATGAGATTATTTAAGAAAATCAAAGTAAATGCTGCATGTAGGGGTTTTCTGAAAGATTTCAAAATGCTGAATGACTGGATAGTAAAATGGTAGGTGCGGTTAAATATTAATATGCAAAAAGTAATTCATACTAGAATAAGTAACCTTAATTATGCAAGCACAGCAATGGAGTCTGTTAGCACTGAGCTGAAGAAATTGTGCAGTCATTATAAATAGCTCCTGTAAAACAGTTCAGTGCTCAGAAGTGACCAGAAATCCCAAAGGATGTTAGTAGCTATGGGGAAAGGAAGTAAGAGCAGAACAGAAAACAGCATTATGCTACTGTGCAGTCATTTTTTTTATCCACATCTTGAATGCTGCATGTAGTTTTAGTTCCTGTTCCTCATAATGAATAGGCAAAATTCAGAGTACTGCAACAAAGAGGATTCCAAGTATGGGTTGCCTTTCCTACATGGAGAAGGTAGACAAGCTAGGAAAAAAAAAAAGATACCTGAGAGAATGAGTGTATTTTTATAAAGATATGATGACACAGCTGTAAGAAGCTTCAAGAAGTTACTAAGTGGCATGAAACTGAAATGTATCAAGGACTTTATGTGAGGAGGCAGTTTCTGCAGGTCCGGTAGTCCCTAATAATGTTGGTACCTGGAAGCTGTGACTGTGTTAGAGCAGTAATTGCTTTTCGGTGGCCCTGCTCTTCTTAGTTGCTGTAGAAAGCACAGTACTGGGCTCGCTGGGCTCCTGCTCTCACCTGGCAAGACCACCCTCATGTTCCCAAACAGATTTATTTATTTGTAGTGGAACAAAAGTTTGTCATTGCATTAAAGTTAAAGATCTAGAAGCAGCCTTAGCTCGGAAAGTCTGTAAACTACAAGCTGCTAGAAGCTGGCAGCAAATAGTTGGGGAAAAGGCTTTTAATATCATTCCCTTCTTCTCTAAACATCAATGGCTGGTTGTTGTTAAAGGCAAAATGCAAGACAATACAGAGCTCAGGAGTAACATTCAATATAGCAGCTTCTGTCTTATGCACCATTTCCTCTCTTATTTTGCAGCTTCTTTTCCTAATCATTTTATCACTAGTTATACTCCGCATTCAGAGCAAACAGGAAATTGCTAGTGAAAGTAATAATAAATGTCTCATCAGCTGAGCTGTAGACAGTCATTCTAAACTTTGTAATCAGATTCTATGAAAATTAGAGTATTACCACGCAGATGGCAGCAGATGACACAATCCAATATTTCAATAACTTCTCCAAAAAATGATTCTTAATTAACTGGTAAAACCAGTCAAATTAGCCAACTTAATTAATGATTTACCCTATTTCATATGTAATAAGAGTTGTGAAGAATTTTTTTTGACTTACTACCAAGAGTTTTCTGGCAAGAAAGTTCGGTCTGTAGCTCTTTAAAAAGAAAATCATGGTTAGCATTCGGGATTAATAAAAAATAACTGTAACTCAGAGCTGATTAGTTGACAGTGCTTCTAAAGTTATAGTCAGATTGGAAATACTACCAGACTTCATGTATCAACACCTTTATTTGCTTTTCACATTAATTCCTCATTTGTTTCTTAGGACTCTCTGTTTCTAAGAAATAATGCTGTTGTGATGCTCATCTGTTAATACTTTTGTGAAAAAGATTCAGAAGTGCTTATAAATGAGAGTTCTATGGAAAAATACCACAGTCTTGCTAGTATAGGATTACGGTTTGAAGAGTTTTTTTCAGGTGTTAGGAACTTCAGGGTTTTTTCACCAGTAAGTCTGTCTAAAAGGATATTAAAATCATCGATATTTAGTTCAGGTAGTATTTAAGTATCTTAAGAACATGCGTAGGACTTTTCCTGAATTGATACCTTGCTGAATCAATGCTGCTGTGATTATTTCCAGAACTTTTCAAGGAAAACCAAACAAATTGCCATCTCTCTGCAGGTAGACGCTTTTCTGATCAACACATCACTTGCTCACAGCCACCATTCTGTTGTAATATATACTTGTAAAGAATTAACAAGCGTTTGGGGTTAGGCTTTTTTTTAATATAATGGATATACATGGATAAGAGCTAAGTGAGAGGGGAAATACAGAATCAGAGAGAGTGAAATTTCAATGGGATGGCTGGTTCTCATTAACGCAGCCAGTGAGCATTGCAATGGGTCTAATATATGTTGAGGTGACGTGCCAAGTTTCTGTCTGTCCCTCTCATATTAATAGATATTATGAATAGAACACTTCTACATTATTTAAAAAAGCGCAACCAACTTTGGTGAGAGGCAGACCAGATCCTATTTCTTAGTTTGGTGTGATTAGGAGAACCAAGCTCTGTTGGGAAAGCTTGACTACCCCCTCTTCAGTTAAAGAAAGAAAGAAAAAAAGGAGGGGGAAAAAATAAAAAGGGCGTACCAAATTAATATGAATTAAATTAAAATTATTCTGATACATTTATACATTTTTAGTGCTGGAAGTCTGGAATAAATCACTGGTAAGCAATTGTCTTACTCCTTAAAGCATTCAGATCAGTGGGATCTGATTATAGACAGCAATGAACAGTATATGGGCGTAGAGCCTGTCTGTCTTTTTCCTGTGAAGTGCTCTAATGCAGAAGTGGAGTTCTCGGCTTATTTGGATAAATACAAGTTTGCAGAACCTGGTTTCTGAGCCATCTGTGGCATTTTCAAGGTCCCTCCCTTTATTATGTCTGCAGAAAATATTGTGTAAGTATGTATTAGTTTCAGCTGCATGACTGTTTCAAAAAGGTGGGCTATTTTTTCATGGCTTTGCTTCTCTGCAGCAAGTCATCATTTTGTAAGTTCAATCTTGATGAAGAAGTCTAGCAAGCACTTAGCTACAATATTATTGTCCATTAATGTCATAAGAAGAGTAATTCATTTTTCAATGTGCTTTTTTTGAAGAGCTAATAGTGTTAAAAACATCTACCCAGTGCATGTCACTGATGAGCAGTTTCTTCTATTAAAAACACTTTGTATCTAGCACATTTTGCATTTGTGTCTATTAAAATGTATGAAACATCTATCATAACATTTTAAGCACTCGGTAGCTTATTACTGGAACCACATAACCGCTTCCTTACTATATCTTCTTGACAATGACTTTAATGAATTATATTTAGGTAGTTGTGAAAATTTCTATTGGAGCACATTTCATTTTTGGATGACATGTCAAGAGGTTAACTTATGCTCCCTTCCAGCTGATTTCTAGGCCTCAATCCATCAGACAAGTCACTTCAAAGGAGATATTACTCTGTTGACTTGAGACATCAAGGTAAAGTTGGCTTTCTGAGGTGCCACTTTGGGAAGTGTGCAAAGAATTCTTCAGCAGTTATTTGTCTAGGCAGTGCTGAAGCACCAAGACACAAGATGAAGACCAAGACATGGAATGAGAAAAAGCTATTAAAGAAAAGAGGGAGCTGTGGTTAATGTAGCTCATACTAATTTTCTGGTATTATTTCTCATAATATTTTTCATTCATTTTATATTCTGTGAGATTTTCCACAAAGGAGTGAAGTGCACGTGTGTAGAAATAGCATTTCATTAGTTAAAAGTTCCTCTGTTTCTCTGCACGTTAAGTCTTTTCTCGCTAATAATAAAATCTCTCTGGAAAAGAAAGACCAAATAGGTAAGTCAACAATTCCATCTTTCACTCACATGCCATGTACTCTTTACATGTGACTTGTGAAAATTAGATCAGAAATGAAGAATAACAAGCATAAATAGTATGATGGCACTATCTAAGGAATTTTAATTTTACAAAAATTTAAGCACTATAGTTGTTGAGTATTGGTGAAAATTACCTGTTGCATTTGTGTTGTGGTCACTGCCATACTTTGAATTGTCCATGCGGTTTTGCTATTTAACATTTGAGCAGCTTGTATGCTGTTTCCTAGGTGAGAACAATACCAATGTACACCGTGGGCTCTCAGGGGAAGAAATATTCTTGCACCTCCAGCTAATGTTTTGAAGGTGATAGAAGACACTTAGAAGCCAGTTGACAAGCTAATCAGTTATGAATAAGAGCAGCGCTAGCTAGAAAAGACTCCAATGTGGATTCTTGATTTCCTAGAATTACATGAATTGAGATACAAGAGTGCACCTTAAGATAGTGCAAGTAGGAACTTCTGTCAAGAAGCTGACTTGTTTTTTTCAAATTGCGATTCGCTGACATGGAGCACAGTCCTTAACAGATAAAAAACAGCAAAAGGCCATTTGAGAGATTCCCACAATGTTGAAATCAATTCCATCTACTCAATTTTAAAAGTCATTCCATTTTAGTTTCATACGGGCATGCACGAGACAGCAAGCACCAGCCTGGGAATGGCAGGCAGGAAAAGGTGCTTGACTTGACGTATTCTTAGCATGCTAGTGATTGAGCAGCCATAATTGCAAAATTAAATTCTCAAAAAGTTGCAAGTGAACAATGAAAAAGTAAGACTAAACCTCACTATTGCAGATGTCAAAGTTAACTTCAGTTTCATTTAGCCACCACAAATACACGTCTGGGAATGTAATAGGTTTAGAAGCAGTGTGAAAAATTTGATGCAGAATGCAGAAAATGTCCTTGTTTGAGGAAAAGAAACACACATTGGTCTTTGGGGTAAGAAATCGCATGAAAAAGCTGGAAGAGTTGCTGAAAATTTACCTTTAATAAAATGCCATATTAAATACATGCAAACTATCTCAAACATACATGGTATCTAAGGCAGTTGAGTACTTTTCACAGAATCACAGAATCTTCTAGGTTGGAAGGGACCTTAAAGATCATCTTGTCCAACTGTCAACCTAACTGACAAAAATAGACACCCGCACAACAAACAAACAAACAACAAAATTTTGTTCCCAACAAAATTTCTGTTGGAATCAGTATGTAGTATTTTTTTAATCTTATTTAGGCTCAGGAGTCCTGAAAAAGCATGTCTGGAAAAATGCTATTTTTATAGGGAAATTTTTATATGTTCCCTGATAATTAGTATTCAGATCGCTTTCTTGCAGATAAGGAATATTGGGCTTAACTCAAGAAAAAAAAAGTTTAAACAATAATGACAATATTGTCTACAACTTCAGTCTGAAACATTCAGGGTCTTTTTCCTTTAGAATAAATTTTCTTTATAAGAAAACATTCAAACAAATGTTCATGTTTACCCTTAACTGTTAGTTGTTTATCCTTTTTTAATAGTACTGGAGTATTGAAATCTTAAGATATGTATTTACTTTATACGACGCTGCTACCGTTAATATGCCAAGTCCTCTGCCCTATGGCCAGTATCATTGAGGACGTCAGGAATCTTAAATTCTGGATGAAATCTGGTGCAGCTGAACTGGTTGCTCCTCAGAAGTAGAAAAGGTCTAAAAGTAACCATGAACTATTACATGGTATTGGCAACACATTTTACAAGGATAAACTTGGAGCAAGAATGACATGATATAGTGATGAAGAGATATACAAATCAGAATGAATGTGGCTTTGCAATTATTTTATGTAATAGTTTAGGAATATACAAGAAAATAAGCATAGGCCTTATTTTGTCCATTGTGTAAGATGGGAAAAAAAATCACAGAACAATCCTGCACCCGTGAAAGTCAGCAGAGGCTGTTTATAGAACAGGGATCACCTTTGTATTCATCTATTTGCAATTTGTGAAAGTAACCTGAAATGTCCATTTTGGTGCTCCTTGCTTGACTCATGTCTACATAGAAGCATCCAAGAATAAGCAGTGTCAAGAAATTAGGCTTTTCTCTCTGCTATGTCTCTGAGTATAAAAATATTTTAAAACATTTAAATAATCATCAACAATCACAAATCTCTAAATGTTATTCTCTTTACCCTTAACTAGGGAAAATATTATAAATCAGCACTTTTTTTTTTAAGGATAAGAGTGTGAGATTTAGTCATTATTTTAAAATTTTATAATATTTTATAACAGTGGTACTTTGGGATGAAGACACCTGTAAATTAAGAGGAACTTATTCTTAAAATAAAGTCACAGTCCAAATTACTTTCCTATCTGTGCCAAATAGTTACCAATCTGCTTATTCTTAAGCATAATGTGCAAGATATAAGGGTAAAATGCAATATTTAAGTGTTTTTTTCCTGTTACGTTCATTTTTGCCTAAACATAAAGGTAATGTTTTTTGTAAGAAGGTAAATGATAGAGAAGCATACTTAAGTTGTCCCTACTTAAATTTTTAAAGGTACTTCAGAGTTTTGATAGCCGTGGTTTGATATAAATGGGCACAGTCAATATCAAGGTGATCAAAGCTGTTTCTGCTTCTTTCCAGTTGTCAGTTATAATCGAACCAAAGTAAAACAAATATTCCAGTTCTCTCAGGGAAAAAATAATATAATTATATACCATTTTTTTCTGCAAAAATAATTTAGGTTATTTTTCCTTCCCTGGATTTAAGCAGAAAGAAAGAAGGCAGACTTAGTAGTAGAAAACAGAAACACAAGATCTTCAGACTCATCAAGGGTGTCTGCGCCATCAGGGTACGCTTAGAGATCTGCTATAGGCGACTACTTACCTGTTCCCTGTAGCTGCTGTATCTGACTTGTCTTAGTATTTATTAGCTGATTGACAGAGATCAGTAGATCGGTGATTAAGGTCCAGATTATCAAAGTTATGTAGATAGCTGTCTCATGGTGAAATCCTTCTTCCAAGTTAGAATTCCTCCAGATCTCTTGGGTTGAGAGGAGACAGCAAAGTTCCTCTGGAAACTGAGGCACTGTATTTGAATAGTAACTTGTATAGATGAAGAATAATGAGTCTGCTCTGAGAAAAATCTAACTCTTCTTGGGAAAGCAGAAAATGAACTTGAACTCCTCTTAGGATCACTTTTCCCTTAGTTTAAGCCCATGTCTCACAAATCAGTATTATTGACAGAACTCTGAATTCACACAGAATTAATGAGTATTGGACATCCCGGCAGCCATTAAGTCACATCAGAACAATGAATATTTACTTTTAAAAGATTGAATTCCAGTATTGCTTAAAATTGGGGGTTTGTGTTTGTCTTGGTGCTATTTTATACAGGAGTTGCCAAGGCAGTTCTCATGATTTTCAATCCTATTCCTGTTACAGGACATAAAAAAACAAACACTAATAACTCCAGATGAATTAGGCATTGTTTTCTTTACCAGTTTAAAAGGAATTTTTGATGGAAACAAATTTTCAGTGTAAGCAAGCTATCTGTAATGCAAACATTCTGCGTGGAAAAAAATCAGTATTGTAAATGAATTAAAATTTCCCATTTTGTTCTTGTGCAATACACTAGCTCATAGTGGATTATTCTTTCAGAAACAAACAATTTTGGTTATCAAGCCAAATTGACTCCCCGTATTATCCAGTGTCAGTCTGTGTCTAGTTGAGTTGTTGCAGTGACTCAGTCAAGTCCCTCCTCTCTTGGTGGCCAGAGTTTCCAGGCGGTTTATCTTCCTGTCATCCTTCTGTGGCCTTTTCTTGAGCTGGACTCGAGTGTTCTGGGAAGTGGCTCAGAAAATGCGATAACAGGCTTGTGAAAAGCTGCTTTCCTAATGTACTACTGATGTAGCTTAGGTAGAATCAAGTCGAAGCTTCAATGTATTCAGCTGAAAATTTGTGGAATTTTCCGTTATAGCAGCCATGTCAAACTAAGGTAAAAACAGATCAAGATTTATGAAAAGTCACACAAGTAGTTTGTGGAAGTGAATCTGCTGAATCCCAATTCAGAGTCCTAGGTTTTGGGCGCACTTGAAAAACTTTAGCATGATTCAAGGCAAGGTATGACCTTAAGGTGTGTTTGTAACGCTGCCTGATCTTTGCACGTGCGCCTTTTTTCACCTGCAGTAAATACAAAGTAAATAATCTTGCACTGTGAAGCTTCCTTTAAATTAGTGTAGAACTGCCGTGTATTGAAAGTTCACGCTCACCTTACCTACAGCAAAGTCAATTGTCAAGTTCAATATAATTTCTGAAAATTTGCCTGAAAATGTTCAGCAGTGAGCTGAAAAAGCAACAACCGTATGTTTCAAGCTCATTGACTTTGCTGTGCTTTAGTTCAGGGCCTTAGGGCAGATTCATAAAAACTTTAGTACCTTTAGCACATTTTCTGATAGTCGTGATCCTTAGAGAATGGTACAAACGAGAAACTGCACTCTTATTAAAAATACAGGAATCTAGCTGACTTCTGGTTTTAGCTTTTAAAAGATACTTTTCTTTCATTATTTCCAAGAAGAAGTAAAATTACATGTCCTTAGGGCTGTTTGTGTTTTACTTGCTTAGATATAAAACTTACAAAACTAAATTAAAATGTGGCTGATTCCTAACACTAAATGTTTTAAGTAATGTGTCGAGAAATGTTTCTGGCTGGGTTAGACATTTCATAATGCAGTAACAAAATCAGTTTTATCCTCTCATTTACTCTTGAGTTCACATATAGTTATAATTGCAATTTCAAAGCCATGTCTTCCAAGAAATATTGTTCAACCAAATTACTAACCAGCGAAGCATGCTCCCCAATGCTGAGAGCATGTGCATGTGTTCTATGTATGCTCTGCTGTGGCAGGAAAGTCTAGAAGCCAAGACTTGCAACTCAAAAGCTTACTACTTTCTGATCTTTTTCTCCACCCTGGTGAAATTCAGTAGTGGTCCTCATTCTGTTTGCAGAGACGAGGCTTTCCCAAGACAGTGGTTTGTCATCAGCACCTTTCTTGGCAGACACCAAGTATCCTTAGATATAATTTAGTCCAATAGATCTGTGTTCTGCCTTCCCACCTTGACCCACTGGCTCTGCTTAGATACTTAAGTGTCGCCAACAGTTAACATCTAATAGCTTTAAAGACATCAGTGGGTGAGTACGCGCACTGTCACACCCCAAATTAAATAGCTTGCTTAAGGCAAAAGACAAAGTTTGGAGAGGGGAAGTACTGAGCAGCTCAGACCATGGGCAGGGGAAGCAAGCTCAAAGAAAAGAGAGAAAATAAGCTGGCAGATGACTGTAGAAAACTTCATGTCCTTGGACCTGAATGTGGTGGTTGGTTCCTGGATATTTTTTTTTTAAATACCCTTGTATGGATTTTTCTTCTCCAGTGCATTCACTCCGTATGCAGGTTTTCCTTACTAGTACACTAGATCAATATTCAATGCAGTCTGTTTGCAGTTTGGTCACATAGAGGAAGCCAGCAGACTTTTCAAAAGTACTTTCTGCATTTATGTGTATATATATGAAGTGCATAAGTGCATATGACTGCATATACAGAAATGGATTTAAGATTATATTTCTGTTATTCAAAACAATATGACCAAATCTATCAAAAAATGAAGGCTAATGAATGATATTAGCAATGCTAATCTCCTCCATTTTAATTTCTGAAATGTCAGGTTTTGTTTTAAAAAGTAATAAAAATACCTTTAACTGCCAATACTTTACCCAAATTGCCAAAAGCAATTTTGCCTATAATAAAGCTATTGTGGGCTTGAACATTTTGATCAAGCAATGCAGATTGGTATGTTTTGCTTGATACAATTCAGTGAACATGCTGTTCTTGTGGAATTTTCTGCACGAGTCTGTTAGGAATAAAGCACAGCTGATAAAATTTCTTTGACCTGCGATAAGACTTTCTGAAGTTGATTTCTCAATTAGCTTTAAACGATAAACTGATTTACATCATTGATCTTTAAAAGGCAACTAGGTTTTTCTAGTAGTAAGAAACAAGCACAGGCAGGGGATTTCAGGATGATGCAGATGCAGTCATTTAAAATACAGTTGATTCACTATAACTGACTTTTTAAATTCAAGTTTGCAAACGAATGGTTCGGAAGACCAGAATTGTTTCTGCAGCCAACCATTCTAGAAAGGATAATGAGGATTAAGATGCTTTCCCCTATTTGTCTTGTCTTTCTGCATCTAGTTCTGGAGGAATCTTTTATGATCCTTTTGTGCTGAAGCCTGACTGGTGTATAATGTAGATGCTTCACAAGGTTTGCACGGTGGCTGTGAGACCAGCTGCTTGCGGGAACAGAAGCCTGGGTTACAGGTCTGCTAGATTTACCCTGGAAAGCGGGGTAAATGAGGTGGCACAGGGTTGCCTGGTTCTGCATCAGGTATTTACAATAAAGCTCTTCAGGTATCTCTCAGGATCACTCAGCTATCTTTACTTTACAGTTCAGCTTGCTGTGTATATATTAGTTATAAGACTCCATCTGAAAACCTGGCACTCCTGACCTCAAAGTAATATTCTTTATTATCTGGAGTAATCTCTGGGTTTTGTCTTTTTTTTCGGCTTATTTTCTCAAATTTCAAATGGTAAATGCCATCGAATACCGATTGCTGTAGTGTGCGTAGTTATCCATTAGTGCTGAAATCACTGACGTTTCTTATACTGACTGAGCAATAGATAGTAGTGGTTTGCCTATGACTACCTGGGGTTCCATAGGTTAGTAGAGCATTCACTGAGTTATCCACTCTCCCTTGCTTGTCTCGATTTACTCTTTCAATACTTCATTTTTGATATCCAATTTTGGTCACAGAATTGAATGCTCTGAGCAAGTCTGGGTAGCATTTTGGTATGAGCCTTCTTGGTGGATGGCATCATAAGAGCCAGTAATTCTTGTCTTTGATTCAGACAACTAGGTTTGAATGTATTTTAATACAATGCCAAAAGCAAGTGTCCTGTTTCAAAGTGACCAGTTTGTTTTTGTGATAGTCTGTTCAAATAGTCGGTTAAAAGATCTCCCGATTGAAGTATAACAGGATAGAGATCTATAACAGAAAAAGTAAGTATGCATGTTACCATCAATTAACAGGCTCATTTGAATTCGGCAAATTTTTAGCACTTTGATTAGGCTGAAAAGGCTCCTCGCAAGATAATAAAGAGAATAGGAATCTCCAGAGAACATTTAGAATATTCAGCACACTGAATACGAGATTTTTCTTCTGGAGGATCATACTTTTTTTAATTTTAACTTTAACAAGGACCAAAGACAGTTAAATTCAAGATGAGGGGCTGAAAACAAAGTAAGCTCAACTTTAGGTGCTTATGGGAAGTTACAACTTAGGATGTTTGGGACTTTACATTTGCATGTCTTCGTTCATAAAGAATCCTATCCTCGAGATTTGTACCTCTATTGGGTAGCTGCACAGTCTCTGTTTTCCCATGTAAAAAGATGGTTGTACAAGCTATTATCTGCTTTTGAATGAATGTGCAGATTTTACGGGCATGATGGACTATAAGGAAATTGTGAGAGCCATAAAAGTGCCTATACTTTTCTTTTTATTTGGTACTATCCATTAACACTAGAGATGCATAAAATCTAGTTGTTGTTTTAGCCTTTAAAGTAGGAAAAGAGCTGAATATAGACATTGATAATAACTTTCATACTTAAACAAGAGAAGATGCTTAGGGTATTTTTGCAGGTTACAGCCTGTCTCTGAAAGGGAAGTTTTATGATTAAGGTATTTGTGTCTGAGAGAATTGGTAGCTCAGAAAGTGAGTGATTGCTGGCTACATGAAACAAATTATCTGTGTCCTGTTTAGAAAGAGACAAATGAGTTCCAGCAGAAGGAGAGCACAGGAAATAGCGAGTGGAGGGACATAGGGTTGGAAGGGTAGTATCAGTCCAATCCTCCCCCTTTTTTTTTTTTTTTTTTAAATTAGGATTCTTGCTTTTCTTCTCATGGGAGATATTTCATGTTTTATAGAAAAGGGTTAAAAAAAAAAAGCCCACCTGCCCTAAAGTGGCAATATGTCAATTCTTATTTAAATACAACAGCACGTTCTGCTGGTGTGATTTAAGTGGGATCAGATCAGTGTAAAGTCAGAATAATACCGGAGAGCCAATGATTTAGTAGATGTAGATTGATATTACACTCACTATGAAGTTGTTCACTATAAATCAGGACAGAAGAAGAGTCTAAACTTCTATGATCTCAATAATATGCTGTTTAAATTAATTTCAGGTCAATATATTTGGAAGTCAGTGAGGAAAGTACTTATGTGAAATATGTTTGAGCTTGACCACTGCCATTTAACAACATATGTTAAGAGTTTCCTTCTGTAGTCATTATACTTTTGTGTGTTATCAAGGACTACATGTTTTTGCACCTAAGCATTTAGAAAATTTTGTCCTAAATACACTGCTCACAAGCACATTTACTGCTTTTATATGTAAAAGCATTTTCTTGGCGAGGAAGCAGCCTACATGTTCCATTCTCTACAGGAATGGTGGGCATCTGTCCTTCCCCATCCAGCTCTCCAGCTGCCATGGAAAACGATGCTACTTTGCAGAGAGGCAACATGACGTGATGGGTGCATACACAATACCCAGACACCAGCTCTTGCTATTTTGGAGTTAAGTGAATAAAGTTCTCTCTGGAGAACCTCTGTCTCTCTGTTAGAGCTCAACTTCAGGAAAGAAAAGCCTCATTCCATGCAAGGTAGATGGTTTCTACAGGGCCAGGGCGGCTTTCAATGCGTTCCCTCCTGTAGTTTGTTATACCCAGGTTCATCCCCTTCATAGCCCTTTCACCATAGCTCCCCTTAATCCAGTTTTGGATTGTGTGCGTCATGAGCAAAGGCAGCTCAAGGGTAGTCCTGACCTGATCTTTTGTACTCAGAGTACTCTTGCAAAGGAAATAGAATGATATATAGGAAAACTTATCTTTAATTTTACAACAGGAAGAGTTTACAAGTCCCTAACCATTAAAAGATAAGAGACGTATTTGCCTGTATGAATGTGAGCAACCAAGTTGGATTTGATATTTATATACACTGTGGCACATTTACATGAATGGGACACTACAGAGGGTTGTTAATGTGAGAGCAAATTAAAATTGCATACGCTTTTAGCTCTTTTTAGAAATCTGTTGTGAGATAAGGGAGACTAAGTACTTCAACTACTTAAATTTTAAAAATAAACAGTTAAAGTAACAAATGAAGAATGGCTAAGATTTAAAATAATAGTAAGTGATGTATTTCTAGGCAGGCATATTGACTCTCACTACGATTTTTGCTTATGTCATTTAAGCATTTTTTGTAAATCCATCCCTTGTCTCCCAAATCTGGTTAGAAATTGCTTCCATTGAATCCCCCAATAAAATATAGAATAATAGAACTTGCTTAAAGAGCATTATTCACTGCATCTATTTCACTGTATCCAAAGAGAACTTTATTCACTTAAGCTTTACGCAAAACTGGTCTTTCTCTTGTCAGATAAAGTAAACATGTAAGGAACAGAACAATCCAGGTAGCTGACTTCAGTAAGTATGTGTGTGTATATATATAAAAATATATATGTATGTCTTTTTCTGCTGGGTTTGCACACCTTTCCTGGCCTAGTGTCAATACAGAAGCATAGAGGAAGCAGCATGATGTTATCAGAATCTCACTGCCTTTGCTCTAGGTAGTATTTTTATTCCTGGAGGTCCCTTGACATGCTCAAAACAACAAAAATTGCATTTAAAAGTAGGGAAATCAGCCAGCAGCAATTAAAAAAATGCTGACAGAAAAAATCTGAGCTGAAAACTGTACAAAATGTTGAACAGCTACATCAAGTGGTTAGTGACTTTTCCCTCTGTGTTGTCCTGAGATCAGAGAGGCTTTGATTTTAGACAATGTCGTATGGTACCCATTTATTTATAGTCCTCTTCCATCACAGTTAGCCTGCACCGGGTGGAAAAGAATTTGAACAGAAATGTGGGAGTGTTTCAGAGCCAGAGGCATATCCCTTTTGAAAAGAAGGCTGACACATGGGATGCATCATCTGGAAAGATGTCATGGAGGTGTAATGGTCTGACTCAGTGCAACCCTCGTGTTTTCGTGTCCAATGTTACTATATTATACATCTCTTTTAGTTATCGGCAATCTTTATTGTGCCACAGGAACTGAAAAACAGGCCAGGGAGGTCTTTATGTTGCGAGAATGTAATTTCTTAATTGCAGATTAGCTTTACCTTCTGGAGAGTCACCACACAGGTCCAACAATTTGGGTTTGAGCACAGAGATTTTGGTTGATTGGCTCAGCATTTGGTCAATCACCTACACATATCAGTGACAGATCATAGCCAAGATTTTTCTCCTTCTTTTTCTTATTAGTCAACATTGCAAGGAACATTTCCATAATCATTTTCTTCTGAGCGTTTTTTCCCTAGTTATTAACGATACCCTGTTTCCTAGATTTGTGAATACTTCAGTTATTGCAAGTACTATGTACTAGGATTATATTTGCTTCAAAAGTGTTTGTTGTAATTCTTACAAAAATAGCAGATTACAAAAAGAGGTATCCCTGAAATGTAAAAGGAAAGCATGGTTTGGAGGTCTGCAGACATCAGAAGATACTGGCTCTGAACAGTAGTGAGTCATCTGGATGATAAGGTAACAGATGATCTTCTGAGAAGTCGTAATAAACAGGCCGAGAAGCTGACATAGGTTAACAAAAATGTAACACGCATACACACACATTCACCACTTCTACCTTTTGCCCAAATATTTTCAATAAGGGAGCAAAAATCTGGCCTTGTAAACACGTGCTGAAGTTCTTCTGGCTGCAGTAATGCCAATTTTTTAAAGGCTTGCGCATAACTGGAAGATGCGTAACTAAATCCATGTTGACTGTGCCTATTTATGACAACCTGGTTCATTGAATGTGCATCTATAATACATTTATATAGTTAAATATACAATAGAAACGTTTTAACATAGTAGCTCTATATTTTGAGGTTTGCTTATACTTTGCAATTTTCTCGTTTGATGTGACTTTCAACATTTGCCCAGCCAGTCTCTGTGTCTCTCTCTCTCTCTCTTTCTCTGTGAGGTTCACATGTAAACTGATTTAAAGATTGCATAATGACTGTTTGGCATATCCTACAGGCAAAGGTCCAGAAACCCTTTTTGCTGGCTATAACCTCAATGATAATGAGTGGCACACAGTGCGTGTGGTCCGGCGAGGAAAAAGTTTAAAGTTAATGGTGGATGACCAGCAGGCCATGACAGGTAGTGTGGCGTTGCGACACCGCGTTACTGGGGGGGAAACACAAAGCAAAAAATGACACAAGTAAATGCCTTTATCTGAAACAACGGATGCTTTTTTTCTTTTCTTAGGTAAGATCAAAAATCCGTGTTAGGCATCTTGAAATACTGCTACTACAAGTGCGTTATTATCCTTGATATTAATGTTACTCTAACATTGCAGTTGAAATTAATGAAAACCTCCATGCTGACTTAAATTAATGTTTTTACACAGTAATTGGAGAGAAGTAATTTGATACATCACTAATGAGAAAGCAAGTAAAATGCTTTTGGCAACACACTGAATTTATACTAAGGTTAAACTCTAAGCTGTTGCTGTAAGAAAGAATTTCATAAATGTTTGAAGGATATTCTAGTGTGTTTTAAATCTTGCATCAACTGCCCTCAATAATTAAAAGTTGGGCAACAGGTTTTTCTCAAATACTAAAATAGCAGTTGGGATGAGCGAAAAAACATGGCATGCAAGCTAGCATACATTAGAAATATATTCCTATGTATGTATTATCAGAAGTGATAATAGAGATTTTTATTTGTTTTTTGTTCTGCTAAAGGTAAGGCTTACATATTTGTCTTACAGCAACAGACCTGGCTTCTAGCACTGATTCCTTGCACAATACAGCGTGCCTAATTTTGTGTTAGCTATTTAGTATGTTCCTTTGTTTTCATGGAGTATTAAATAGTTTTTATAATTTGTTTTACGTTTTCTTAAAATACTAACAATTTTAACGGGATTATTCAAAGGAGAACACCTTTAGTAGTCTTTTTTCTCCTCAGCAGAACACTGGAGACTGTGTCAATGGTAGAAAAATAATTGCTATGTATTCATATAGCTGCAAAAACATACTTTCTAGAAGCAGAAATTACTAACAGATCTTCCAGAGGTGAAGCAAACTTTAGTCTGTGTACATGATGATGCTTTGGGTCATTCTCCCAAGAAAGCAGATGGCCTAAACCAGTTATTTTTTTTGTGAAAATAAATATGTAGTACTGGAGGAGCTAGACTGAAAAATATCATCTTCCTGCTTCAACTGGCAAGTCAAATAATAAGGCTACCTTGGAAATGTTTTCTAGTTAAAGGAAGTTGTTTAGATCTGAATAAAACATAGTGTCTAAAACCAAATGCAAGTTTCCTGGGCTCCTCATGACAGATTTTTTTATTTACAAGTATTACAAGTTACGAAACCAGGAAGAAGTACTGTTTTCATCTTTTGAGTCCAGTCCCAGCTGCTGAACACAGCTGCAGAAAAGTTCAAAACATTGTGAAGTATTAAGATGAAAACAGGGGGTTTCTATCATACATAGTCAAGTGAAGGGAAGTAATAAGTGAAGAACACAGGACTAGAAGTTCTTGTAATCACTCTCGGTTGTGGAGAGCTGTAGTTGCTATCAAATATCATGGTCTCAGCCAATTGCTGAGACCCTGGAACGGGCTCCCCAGAGAGGTGGTGGATGTCCCAGGCCTGTCAGCGTTTAAGAGGCCTTTGGACAATGCCCTTAATAACTCTTGGTCAGCAGTGAAGCGGTCATGCAGTTGGATTTAGGTGATTATTGTAGGCAACGGAACTATTCTGTTCTAGCTGTTAAAGACAGTGAGTCCTTTCTCTTTGGTTGCCTCCAAATCATGCAAAAGTCTTACCAGTGGTACAACACTTGTACTCTTTTGCGTGCCAGTGCCTCTATCAGAAACTGGCTGGTTGACTCAAAATCCTTCTCAGTTTTTCACGCTGGAAGATGCCTGCTTTTGCGTAATCCACAGCTGTTTAATTTTCTACAGCCAAAGGGAGAAAGTCATCCCCGTATTTTGGAGGGAAACAGTCTTCATAGCCTCCCTGAAGGAGGCTGTGTGGCCCATCTGTGGCCTTTTCCATCAGTGAGCAGGCAACTGGCATGAGAGAAGCTAGAGGGAACCTGAAAGTCTGACAACGTGGCAAAACCTGCTGTTAGTTCTAGGAATATTACATTTTCTACAGGGAAAATCTTTATTGCCATGTAGCACTGTGTGTTGCCAAAGCCTTCATGAGTTTAAGTTTTTGCTCCCATCTGGTAGCAAGTCAAATGTACACAATGCAATTTTATGTGTAGTAGCTTTGAATTTCCTAAAGGGGTAGTGGAACAGTTGCAATATCCGATTGGAATGCTCTTGCTCTAAACCGCTTAGAACTTTTCTTCAGATAGTCCCAACAATCACAAATGTGGTTAAAATATTAACCTGGTAGTTATTAACGTGAAAGGTTATTATAATTTTATGGGAACATGAGGAAAAAATGGACTTTCTCCCAAAAATGCCAGCTTCCCCCCGCCATGCATTGTGTTTTCCTCTTTTGATTTCATTTCCTATGTCACATATGGAAAAAACCCACCAGATCCAGAAAACTTAAGCTGGATGGGAAGCCATTAAATAATTCAGCCTCAGTTTCCATTTTTTACAGATTATAAAATATCACCTGTTCATCCACATATTGAGCTTAGTCATCTTTGATGAATGCATAATTTGTGCATGGGTAAATAATATCTTTCTGAATCATAACTATGCACTGTTATAACTGATGCACTTTGTTTTCTCGAAATGTATTGAAAATAAGTGAACTGAAGGAGATTACTAGAGTTGGAAAGGAGACCTAGGTTATGGTTAGGAATAGAAATTCCCTTGGCCTTTTGTATGTCCCATAGCACTGCAACAGGTAATGCATTTTATGTACCAACCTGTCAAGTTAAACAAACAAAACAAAGCAAAAACTCCCCAAACCCCAACATTGTAAACACAAACTACAGTCTTTCTCTTTTTCTTCCTTCTCATAGTTGCAAATGCCGTGGAGTGTTGTGTGAAGCCTCAAGTCCTGTTAGCATGTTTGTATAACTGAAATGTTAGGGGGAGATTTGGGATATGAGCCTAGATTCTGGAACTTTTTTCTTATTACTATGCTCAAGGAAGAAATACATTTAAGGTAGTGAATGTAGTAAGTGCTACAGGCCAAAGCTTAGTGGATTTTTGCCATGACATTTATGCAATGCCATCTGAAGTGATATAAGACTGGAATACATAATGTTCCTCCTCTAAAACATGATCTTCAGCTCTCTGGCTGTGATCCAATATACAGCTCTTGGCCTGGCAGAAAGTTACAGATTTGGCAGTTTTCAAGACTGCTTCTAATGAGCTCCCTGACTTATTACTGGAAGGAAGAACCCACCTTTGCTAATACATCAGGAGGAGTGGGATCTTCAGCACTGATGTTTAGAAACGAGGACATAAGAAGACTGTCCTAGGGGATTAAGGTGCCACTTGCAGTGCTCACCTGTATGACTGCAGATCCCAGAAGGTCATGGTGGTTCAATTACATGAATAGAGCTAGGTCAGAATCTGTCCTGAAGCAAAGTAAGCTGCTTGTAAATATTTATCATTAATTATTAGAGCAATTTTATATTTTTTTTTCCCCTTAATGTTTTAAAGCTTGCAGACCTATTTCACTGTAACTTCACTGATATACTTGTATTTGTATCTCAGTGCTGTGATTCTCAACCTGTTTGTGGGTTAACCCCATCTCCTTGGGCAAAGCCCAAATACCTGCATTCATCTTTCCCTCACCCTTTCCCTTTTCACACACAGAATCACAGAATCTTCAGGGTTGGAAGGGACTTTTGAGATCAAGTCCAACCCTATACATACAAAAAAAATCCCCAACAACCTTGGGCACTAGAGCATGCCCTGAAGTGCCACATCTACACATTTCTTAAATAACCTCCAGGGATGGTGACTCCACTATCTCCCTGGGCAGGCTGTTCCAGTGCCTGACTACCCTCTCAGGAAAGTCAGTCTTCCCGATAACTCATCTAAACCTCCCCTGCCCCAACTTCAGACCATTTCCTCTGCTCCTGTCATTGTTCCCTTGGGAGAAGAGGCCAAACCCCACCTCTCTACACCCTCCTTCCAGGGAGTTGTAGAGGGCAATGAGGTCTCCCCTCAGCCTCCTCTTCTCCAAACTAAACATGCCCAGTTCCCTCAGCCTCTCCTCGTAGGACTTGTTCTCCAGACCCCTCACCAGCTTGGTGGCTCTCTTCTGGACACCCTCCAGCACTTCAACATTCTTCCTGTAGTGAGAGGCCCAGAACTGGACACAGCACTCGAGGTGAGGCCTCACCAGTGCCCAGCACAGAGGCACCATCACTGCCCTGCTCCTGCTGGCCATGCTGTTCCTGACACAGGCCAGGATGCTGTTGGCCTTCTTGGCCCCCTGGGCACACTGCTGGCTCCTGTTCAGCCGGCTGTCCACCAACACCCCCAGGTCCTTTTCTGCTGGGCAGCTTTCCAGCCACTCTTCCCCAAGCCTGTAGCGCTGCCCGGGGTTGTTGTGACCGAACAGAGGTGTACGCAGACACTTGCTTATAAAACCTCTGAAGGTACAACTGTCTCTGCCTGCCTCAGGCCTTTTCTGCAGCACCACCTAAACACATCCGAGCTGGGTCGGAGCTCACGCTCTCTGCTTGGAGTAGCGTGTTGAGGGAAGGACAGAGGGAACTTGGTCTGTCAACATCTTTGCGCTGCAACTGAGGGAACTGGTACGACAGAGCAGTTTCAGGCCAGTATTTATTCCAGCTTGGCCAGGTCTGCTGTTCATTTTCTTTGTACTCCACGAGAAACATGAAACATCTAAGGAACTGGGCAATCTGGTCCGTGGTATGCCAAAGGTAGATTAAGTGGTGAAATGTATTAGTAATAAAAAGCTGTTTTGTCATTGTACCTACACAATGTGACCATGAATCGGCCTGGCGATAGTACTGCCCTACTTCTTTAAATAAGCTTGGGGAAAAAAAAAAAAATCTAAGCTCTGCTAGAAAAGGGGACTCTTCAGTGGATGCAATTTTGATGTGCTGGGTAAGGTATTTAAAAACCAGCTTAAAAACTTACCTGACCTGTACGCAGTGTACCCTGGCAATGTTGATCCTTCAGATTAGCTCTACAGTCAGCAAATTTCAGACTTTCTGCTGTGCAGGAGTCCTTGCGTGACAAAGAAGGGCTGAAATGTAGCTGTGAGGCTTGGTTTTAGCCACCTTTCTGATGCAGGCAAGAAGCTCCTTGCTATTTTCAGGGTTACAAGACCCTTGCATACACCCTTGCTGCAGTCTTTTTGCTTCTCCTTCTCTTGGGCTCTGCTCTCTTCTCCCATGGGTTTATCCCCGTGGTATAAAGCCAGCTGCTTTTAAGGAAGGCTCTGTGCACCCTTGCAGCCCAGGGTTTTGTAACAGTGCTGTCATTAATGTACCTAAGATAGCTTAAACAGGAATCCTTCCTCCTGCTTGCCAAATCATGTGCTTTTAAGCAAAATATATTCAGTAATATCCCCCAAACTGCTATGCCTCTCCCATGAAACTCTAATGTTCAGGTTTTAGCTGAGATTTGACTTTGTGTTCTTCATGTTGTGTTAATTAATTGCACTTGCTTATAGTGAAACTACATGTCTGGTTAAGTGTAACCACAGTGAGGGGTTTTGTTGGCAGTTTGATCTAGCCTGGAGAAGAGAAGGCTCCAGGGAGACCTTAGAGCAGCCTTCCAGTACCTAAAGGGGGCTACAGGAGAGATGGGGAGGAACTCTTGATCAGGAGGTATAGTGATAGGACAAGGGGTAACAGTTTTAAACTGAAAGAGGGGAGACTTAGATTAGTTAGGAAGAAATTCTTTCTTGTGAGGGTGATGAGACACTGGAACGGGTTGCCTAGACCAGGCTTGATGGGGCTTTGAGCAACCTGGTCTGGTGGGAGGTGTCCCTGCCCATGGCAGGGGGGTTGGAACTCCGTGATATTTGAGGTCCATTCCAACCCAAACATTCTATGATACACTGTGATATTGTGCTTCGATTTAGAAGTCTTGCTGTTGGCCTTATACAAACATACTGATCTCAACGGAAAGGCTCCCAGATGTTTACCAGAAGTTTGGTTGAGTTTAGAAAAATCCTCTTTGGAGCCAAGGATTGTCCTTGCACGTTCTGAAAAGTGTGAAACTGATGCACATACTTAATCACGTGGTGTGCTTTTTGACCTCCCATTTCAGATGCTAACGCATGTTTTCTCGTTACTGTTTAAAGGTCAAATGGCTGGTGATCACACACGACTGGAATTCCACAATATAGAAACAGGAATAATAACGGAGCGACGGTACCTGTCTTCTGTGCCTTCCAATTTTATTGGGCATCTACAGAGTCTTACATTTAATGGCATGGCATACATTGACTTATGTAAAAATGGAGACATCGATTATTGTGAGCTAAATGCAAGATTTGGATTCAGGAACATCATAGCAGACCCCGTAACGTTTAAAACAAAAGCAAGTTATGTTGCATTGGCCACTCTACAAGCATATACATCTATGCACCTTTTTTTCCAGTTCAAAACAACCTCACTGGATGGATTGATACTTTATAACAGTGGCGATGGAAATGATTTCATTGTGGTTGAATTAGTAAAAGGGTATGTATGGATTAGCGTAATGACGACAGAAGTCTATTCAAAATATATAGGAGAAATACAGATCCTTCTCTGACTGGACATGTATGATTAATGAATGTTTCTTCATGTTAAACTTCATATGCTTTATTGTGACTTTTTCTTTCAGATGAAGCTAGATGCCTGAAAAAAATGAAAGTAAATAATAGGTATAACTTCTATAGCGTTTACTACAAAGAAGTACTATTTTTTAGCCTTCCTCTTGCTATCTCTCTACGTATGTATGCATGTGTTGGTACATGGAGTACTCCTTACTTTTCAGAAACTGTCTTCCAGTTTTACCAGAACTACTGAGGAGTATAAGGAAACAGGAAATATTAGACATATTAATTAGTGCCCCCTTGCTACGTAAAGAAAAAGGAAACTTTTCCAATTTTTTCTCTTTTCCCAGGTATTTACACTATGTGTTTGACTTGGGAAATGGTGCAAATCTCATCAAAGGAAGTTCTAATAAACCTCTGAATGACAACCAGTGGCATAATGTGATGATATCAAGGGATACCAACAATCTCCACACTGTAAAGATTGACACTAAAATCACAACGCAGAGCACAGCAGGAGCCAGAAATTTAGATCTCAAAAGTAAGTACAGTAATTCCTGTATAACCTACAGTGCGGGTCATTACAGAATGATAACCTGAATCGATCATTTATGTAAAGTGCAGTATCATTTCGTAATACCATCTGAAATGTTTTATTTGATAGTAATTAATACGATCACAAGAGATGACATCTTTATGTTAGCCTGACAATGCCAATTTGGTAATAGTTCTGCACGCTGATGTACTACTTTAAGTGGGTGAAAATGCCGCAGGAAAAAAAGTAGCAAACGGTAAGAATGCAGAGTGGCCCATATATATGAAAATATAATTGGGGCTCTAAAGGAACTCCAAAGTGTCTGTGAGAAAGGCTTGATTTTTCACATGAACATCAGTTCTGTAAGTGACATACAGGAACCACAGCCCAAGCTTTACAGTATGACTGCAAAGGCCTTGCAGAACTGATGATCATGTTAGAGAACTGGGGACCATTTCGACCTGTCCTCCACTGTTCAGTATTCCACATAAAACCTACCTTTTGTTGGTTAAATAAATACAATGCAGTATTTTGATATAAAAAAAAAAAAAAATCTTGTAAGTAAAACAATCTTATGTGGCAGTTCTCTAACAAATCAGTTATAAATGCAAGTTGCCAGATGTATTGAACCATGAACACATACTCACCTAAATATGTAATGTTTTGTCATTTCAATAGCAGGGTGGGATAAATTTTGTTTTATAGCTCTAAATGTACATTTCATAGGTCTAGCTAGGTTCTTAAGATCCGTTTTTATAAAGTAAACTGATACATACCTATATTTTAAGTTGTAAGGGTGGGCATCTGAAAAGCTAATTTGCATCAGAGGAAAATATTGGTTTTTTTTAAAGGATATGCAAGTATACTTTTAAAATACTGCCTACCTAATCAGACATAAGAAAATATGTTTTGGTTAAAAAGTATTGTGTATTTTAACATTCTTTATAAAAGTTCTTGTTAGGAAAACCAGAATTTCATAATAGTCAAAGAAGATGTAATATTTCAAAGGGCAGGATGTTCAAAGTAGATATTAATATTCCATCAAGAGCTTATTCCTTGCTGGATTTTCTTTTAAGTACCTCTGAGTCACAGATAATGAGCTGACCTTAGTAATTATTCCAGATTTTGTGATATTTTACATGTTTGCTTCACATGAAAGTGCTATTAAGTTTGCAAGAAAGACTCTGAAAACTGTATCTTGGTGGCTTATAATCTTCAATAAGAGCCTCTTTATCAGAAATGCTTGGTTTACAAATTAGAGCTTTTTGCTCCATTCTCAAAATTGTACTTGAAATTTGTGCCATGTTTTTCCTCATTTTTGCATTCTTGTAAATATGGTCGATATTTATTGAGGCAATTTAATATTTCAACGTTATTTTTGATGCCGTAGAGAAAGCATCCACCTTATTCTTTCACGTTTTGTTGCAATAATAAGTACTACTTCTGCATATGTGTATGTATTTAATCTGGGTTTTTTTTTCCAGTATATTAATTAGACATTAGTAGGAAAAATAACCCTGTTAAGAACTGATTACTAAATTAACACAGTCATTCTACATCATCTTCAAACTGAAGGTAGTGGTTTGGTATCTTGCTTTATTTAAGAAAAGTTTGAACAATGTGCTTAATAAAGGCACTAGAGGGCACTGTGATTTCACTAAATGCACTGCTTAGTGCATTCACAGAGAAAGCTCGACAGCGAGGATAACTTAAAAAATCCAACATTCCTTTGTTTTCTTCACTTTGAAAATTCTACTTTTGCTTTACCCTTTTGAAGTAAAACTGTATCCGTAGCTGGTGCATTTTCTAACCTTGAATTCCAGTGGAAAAAACCTGAAGAGCATGAAAAAACATACTGAGATTTGAAGCGAGGAAGATGAATTGTATTGGATGCTGCTTTTCTGTAATTCACCACCCAGGAAATGTGGCTAGTAAAAGAATAACAAGCCTGACATATTCAGTTCAGTATAGTAAGCGTCTTTCTCAAGCTGTTCTAGCGTACACAGGTCTTCAACCTCTGTCTTCTCATAGGAGTACGTTTAATTTTATTTTTTTAACGTATTCTGTTACATTTTGCTCAATCAGCTTCCCTTAAATATGGCACAGCATATGCCATAAAAATTTTTGTTGGATTTTTGGGGGAGTTCAAGCTGATACGTTTTAGCCAGCGGCTAAAAAGCAGGAAAATTGCCTTTTGTTATTGTTTTTTCTTCCTTTGTATTCAGTTGAAATGCTTTCCTGTAGCTTGTTCTTTTCATTTTCTGTCAGTGTTTCTTGTGATGACACATCTCTGTTATGCTATAAACACCCCATACGCTTTACTGATACAAGCAGCTATGATTAATTAATTATCCTGTATTATTTTACTCCTAGCAACATAGCAAATTCAAAATTAAACTACCTGCTAGTGATACCAGTAATTCTGTTTAACCGGAGTTAGCATCAGGTGAAATATAAACATGTACAGATAACATAGAATCTGCAGCCTTTCTGAGTAACTGTAGAGTTACCAGATTTCAGACACAGAAATCCAAGATAATCCTGGAAAGATAAATCAAATATATGCAGGTTTTTTTGCAAATACACAGTGAATTCAGTATGAAGATAGGACACAGATTGTGTTGTAGTGCCTGCACAGCATGCCAATTGTCTGGGAAAGCAGACACTTGCCATAAAAGCATGGGAGAGAATTTCCACCATACCATTTCCTTTTGGATGTAGGATTTGGCCATATAACATAGAAAGTCCATTATTACAGACATGGATTCCCTGCATTACCTCTGGTCCCGTTTCGGCGGATTGGTGTTGGGTACCCATAGAAACACTTATATTAAATTCTCCAGCTTAATTATTGCTGAAATTAGATAGGTAAATTATAAATTGGAGACAAATAAATGAGTGAAAATAGTTCTGTGTTTGGATTCCAAGAAAAGTGTTATTTTTCCTAGCAGAGAAAATTAGCAAAGCGTACTTGGGTGCAGTTCTAAGAGATAACCCGTGAAGATAAATGAGTCTTAATAGCAAAGGCAACGCAGCTCAAGGCTGCCAGTGCTCAGTTACACAGCAAATTTGCTTTCCTGTATTTCATGAGCAGATTTCCTGCCCTGCTTTCGGTATGGCTCAGATGCTTCTCTTGGCTATGATTCAAGGCCTTCACAGACCGAAATAGTTGGGTGGAGGGGATTTCTTGCTTGTTGTACTTGATGCTGTGCTCTTCTGGTCTTGAGGGGTCTGAGAAGTGCAAGGGAAATAAGTGGAATTTGACTCGTGCTCTTGTTCCTCACTGTTGCCAAAGAAAAGATGTCTCCTTTACTCAGACTTGCAGGCATTACATCATCTCTAATGGCTCTTCCCCCTCCACATTTTCTTCCCATGGTGTGGGAAATTGGACTTCTGTCAGAATTTTTTTTTTTTTAATAAATATTTGAAGACACATCATGTGCTTTCGAGGAGGAACATCCTCAAGCATGACTTTGTATCCACTTACCTCCTACACGTGAAGCGGCTATTTTAATCCCCAAAGTTTTCATCCATTTGCTTTAAACAGCAAACATGCAAAAACCTAGAAGGATCCACTCAGAATGACTGTCAGAAAATCAAAGCGTTTTAGCATTTTAATTGTTTATAAATTGAGATGAAAAGTTGAAATATCACGCTCTCGCAAAATGAAAAGCTAAGGAATGCTGCTGTTATTTTAGATTTAACAATAAATAATTGCAGACTTCCCTAGGTGTTGGTAGTTTCAGTACTCCAGTATTCTATCCGATGCCAAACTTTCTGGCTGTGGTGTATCCTCCAGGATGAACCGCAGTGATCCAAATTTTGATGCTGGGCTGACTACATTTTCTTTTTAAAAGGAAAGCATCATCATCACAAAAAAATCCTACCCAACTCATTTATGGCTTGATTTTTTGCTGCCTGTGCAGCATTTCATACATCTTGAAGACCTGTTTTTTTGAAATGACATCCATACTTTCAACTTGCCTCACTCTGTTATTCGCTTCCACCTGGCCTTCCCTAATGCCAGTGTTAGAGTCCATTGTAAGTTCCGTGTTATTCCTGTGCTTGTTATATCACTGCATCCTCAAAAAATGCTCATCATATTAGAGCATACATCAGAATCAACTTCCTTGGGTTTAAACATCCTGTCTGGGTCTCTCGTTTGTTTTATTTCTGTAGCTTTTCACTGGCCGCTGGTTTCCTCTATTCCTTTGTGAGTTACGGGTGCTGTTGCTCTATACATTTGCCTTTTCATTTTCTGTTTTCTCAGTAATGTGAAAACAGCTTTGTCTGAAGTATCTGAAAGAAAAGTAATCGTACTAATTTCTGGTATCACCTCAGTGGTTTTGTAAATGCACTCTAAAGATGCTTCTTCCATGTACTTCTAATCACTCAGCAATTGATTTATATCCTTGTAAACTTTTAATGCAATTAACTAAATTATTAGTAGAACTACTAGCTTGGCATATTCATTGATGATTTGTGATAGTCACTTAATCTATTGATATTTCATTTGCCTGTCAAAGTAGGTTATTCATGCTATGCAAAACTGAGCTAAATTAGTCTTGATCATAAAGAAGATTTCTTGTTCCAGCAATGGAAATTTAAATCGTTTCCATTTCATATAATATTAGTCCCTGTTGTTTTATATTGAGCCCGTTATTATTGTTGCTGCATTATATGTTCTTCTCTATATTACAATGTCTCTATCCATGGCAGTGGTCCTTCGTATTTTTAGTACGAAGGAACGAAGCTTTAAGAAGCACAGAAAAGCATTTTATGTAAAAATGCAAATTTGTACAAATTAACAAGTATTAATGCTTAAACTTCTCAACTAAACATATATCAGCTAATTGTAATGACCTTGCCAGTGGGCTGTAAACGCTTCATGCAGAAATAATGTTCTGTTCCAAATGCAGAGTTCCAGCTACTGTCAACAGCAAATAGATCTTTCTAATGTGACCTGTTGGAGTAGGCGATGGCAAATGCAGCTGTTGTCTTCCTGATAGAGTTGTGAAAGCAGCCTCTGTACCGCTGGGGAGGGAAAGATATGGGACTTAGAACTCTACTTTGAGTAGCAAAGACACATAGGCAGATTTAGCAATAGGTGATGGGACGATTTGGCCTAATGCAAATTCCTTTATCCTTCGTTCTCTGCAACTTGTCACATATTGCTTCTAAACGGCTCTGCTGTCTACCAGAATGTGAAAATAATTTTGGCAATGCTAAGCCTTCAGGAATTGTATCCAAATTTCCAAAATCTACTCCAGTACTTCTGGATTAAATAAAAATTAAAGAAAATACTCTAGTGCTTGTGCCGAGTTCTGTGAAGTCCACAACATTGCAGTGGTCTTTCACATCACTCCATGGTGAGAGAAAGATTTTGCGTCCTGCTGCTTTTTCCCTGCTGTTTTCAGTCTCTTCCACACATATAGATGTACAGATAATGTTCAAGGCCTGACTGGATGGGGCTTTGAGCAACCTGGTGTAGTGGGAAGTGTCCCTGCCCATGGCAGGGGGGTTGGAACTGGATGATCTTTAAGGTCCCTTCCAACCCAAACCATTCTATGATTCTGTGATTTGCCTACATTCCTAAAGCTGTTTGGCATGCAGGTTATTACCATTGCTGATTGTGGAATTCCTTTCAAGCCCTTCTAGAATACTAAGTAAAATTTACACTAAGGATAATACAGGAAACTTGTACGACTTTAAAACTTAAAAAAAAAAAAAATCTGGACATTTAGTGTAAATGCATCCCACTGAATCCTAGCATCTTCCCAGCCAAGAAGCACATCCTAAACTTGTTTTTAAATTGTGCTACTGTGGGTATGACACTGCCGTCCTCATGGATCTTGGTATTCTGACTGAGCTGTCCTTTTTGCAAAAGATCTGCTTTGTGTAGTATCCTCAGAGTCTGGAGGTGATTGTCTTCATCAAAAGCTTGGTAATATTATATAAAAAGTTGCTCTCTGCAAACCTACATTTAATATGAGGACGTTCAACCTCTCAGCTTTTTGGTAGCTTTATGTGGAGAATCTTGCCTGAAGTAGTAGGTAAAGGAAGTTTTGTAGATGATGATCTTTGAGGTCTAGGATGCCTGTTGGAAAGAGGAATTCCCTGCTCTCTCGAAAACAAGCTCCGCTAAGAGCGTGTGTTGGCTATTAAAGTGGAGAGAAGACTATCAGGAGGAATGAAAACCTGAGTATACAATGCTGTGAAAATGCCTGCTTCATTAGATTTTGTCTATTTTTCAGATGTATACAATGTACAAAAGTGGTCAGAATAGGAAAGAAATGAAGGACGTTTGATGTGCTTGAATGCCTCACCTCTCCACCACAGCCATCCCCCTCATACAGACTAATTGGCATAGCCTCAGTTCTGTGGGAGATGGATTACCACGCACGTTTATATGGCAATTAGATTTTATTATTTAGCATTTAACATGCATCACCAACTTTTCCTCTCAGTCCACTGGAAAAGCAGCCTGCTTTGGTTTTAAATCTGTTTAATCTTTTTTCGATGCCAGTGCTTTCCATCTAGTCTTCAAGGGGAGAAAAAGAAACAAAGAGAAATCAAATGGCTGGGAATCCGAGAGTTGTTGTTGTCAAGAAAATGTTAAAATTTTTTGTGTAACTGTTTCTTGTTTGAGAATACAGGTTGCTACAGAACAGGTTTATTGGGGAAATGGTGAATTTTAAAGTGGAGAAATCTAGGTGAATGTTCAGACTTGAGCCATTTTGAGTATCTACTTTTGATTATTGAAAACTTAACTGGTCCTGTTGTTGCTTTCTATCATGCAGATCGACTTGCCTGTGAAACATAGGCATGTTTGTATAACCATTGCGCAGTTCTGAACAGAGCCAAAAATTGTAATAGGAATGAAAACTGAGCACCGAGAGGTGAATGTGGAAGTGGAGAGCACTTCCAGCAAAGTTGGGATGTAAAACAGTGAGCAGCACAGCAATAGCGTGAGAAGAAGTTTCTAGACAGAAACGTTTGTACCAAGTGTGGAAAAGTCTTCAATGCAGTTACTTCAATGCAGTGTGGCTGTTAAGTAGGGTGATGGAATCAGGAGACTTGGAAAAAGGTAGAGCAAGAGGTATATCTCTAGTGTGGACAGCTGTAGAAATTGGTGGCAAGAGAAATCTGTGAGGTGCTCTTCCTGATCCACCCATCAATTGTAAGTTCTCTCTGGTACCTGTTAATTCTCACTGCTTTTTTTCCTGTCAGTGGGGATTAGGGTGCAGCGCTACAATGAAACTGTAAAAAGAACAATATCAGCCAAAGGAGGAAGTATCTTCAAAGTTAAGTTTGCCTGAAAAATAACTACATATATCATAAATGCCAATAAGGGCGACTAAGGAAAACCCACAGTGCCAGCATTTTGGTGCTGGTGATTCCTTTTTTTGAATACCTTTAATGAGGTATTCAGGGAAGATGCTGAAAGCGGAGTAGAATTGGGCTGAAAATATCGCTTTTGACACTGCTTCCTGAAAGCACAACTTGCTAACCCATAAATTCCTTTTTTGCCTGTAATTGTTTTGCTTTCCTTGGTTATCAGTATAAGGAATGTGGAAGAGGGAAGGCACCCCCAGTCACATCATACAAGTGCCTCTCGTCCAGAGTGTTTGAAAAGATGGATAACTCAGTAGATTCTGGACAAGTAAACTGGCCACACTTTCCCTTCTTTGGTGAGAGAGAGTCTAAAAGGGATGGAATTCATTGCTCCAACAGGAAAAATATTTGAAAAGCCTACTTTTCTTCAAAAAAAAAAAAAAAAAAAAAAATCACATCAAACCCAGAACAATTCAACCACAAATCAATACTGAAGCTACAGAATGGACTCTTTGACGTGAATAAGTGGGCATAAAACACCAAGTTTACATGTTCATGTCTTCCCTCAAGTGCCCTTGGAAGTGGTAGACGGAATTCAGTCATGCTTTGCTCTGGCACCAAACAGGCCTGTGAACGTGCAACAAGTGCATATTCTCTACTGTAAAGGGAGGTTTGAAAAGCCATATGCTGGAGCGTATGTGCTGCAGAAGCTGTGTGGATATGCAGCATTTAAGTCTTTGTCAACTGTCCTTCAGTTTATTATTGGGCTAGGATCACAGCAGGCTTCTTGATTTATGCAAAAAAAGAACAATTATATTTCTTCAACATTTTTAAAGGATCAAATAAATTTTTTTGATATGGAACAAAAAGTAAACGTTTAGTCATGAATAATGAAAGTGGAGAGAGACTCTAGATTTCCCACTCATCTGCTATTCAAGCCCAGTTACTTTTCTGAAGGATGTGTTGAAATCCCCCATCTGAAAGAAAAGTCACCACTCTACTCTGCCTGTTGCACAAAGTAAATGGTATGTAGGTGCTTTTGTATGTTGGAGAGGGGAGAAGGTTACTAAGGACAAGGAGGCTCCTGTATTTCATTGAATGTCAAAGGCATCTAGATGCCGACCTGACATTTTCATTTCAGACAGTATCCCTTGATTCAAGATTGGGATGTTGTCTATTGTGTTTAAGTCAGTGCATATTCAGCTTGTGTGGGAGTAATTTATTTTCACATTTCAGTTGTCTCAAAAATACCATGAGTTTGTGTGGGTCTTCTTTTGTTCAATTCCACCCAATACTTCATTGTGGAACTATTAAGATACTGCAAAGCGATTTCTATTGATCTCGTAACAGCAAATCACCTGTTTTGTGAAGGACTTGAAGAAAGTGAGCACTTTTTCCTTTCGAGATTAGACTTTCCCTATGTTATTTCTCAGTCTTTGCAGTCTTCGTTCCTCTTTGCCTGCCTGAGGGAAGAAGCTGTTATATGCTTGATCATTTTGAAATAGCATATTTGGAGAAAAGTGAGCCTGACACCTCGGCTTCAGCACAGCCAGATGTTCCTTTGTATTCTCATATGTCATACAAAGGAATTGCGGAGATGCCTGTTGTGCTTTCAGAACCCACCACGATATGCCAGGGCTATCCATCTCTTTCTTGGGGAGCAATACCGTTCCAGTGCGCTGCAAAAGCACTCTTGTTCCTAGCCGTAGTAGTGATTTAGTACCATGTGACATTAGAAATGAAACGGAGAAATTTCTTCTAAAATGAAAGAGAAATTAAGAGAATAGCTGAAAGTACAGTTGAAACCAGCAGCACAACAAGATGCAAAGGGAGAATATCTGCTTTTGGAGAGAGTGATGGATTTGAAGATGCCTTTGTGCAGCCATATAAAAACATTCCAGGGATGTTGTCTTCATGGGTTATGAAAAAGCCAAGCCACAATTCCTTCTATGGTTTTATTTTCTCCTTTTTGTTTTGTTTTAATTTATACATGGAACCATTTTTGAATAGTGTTCATTTCTTGTCAAGAATGGTGTACAAGAAATGAACACCAGATACGTACAATAAAACATGCAGATTTTGGAGAGTAAAGGAGCCTAACTATGTCCTGGTTAAACTACTTCAGTTTAAGACTGAGAGGGGACCTCATCAAAGCCTATAAATACCTAAAGGGCAGATGTCAAGAAGATGGGGCCAGACTTTTCTCAGTGATGCCCAGTGACAGGACAAGGGGCAATGGGCACAAACTGGAACACAGGAAATTCCTTTTCAAGATGAGGAAAAACTTACCTTTGAGGGTGCCAGAGCACTGGAAGAGGCTGCCCAGAGAGGGTGTGGAGTCTCCTTCTCTGGAGATATTCCAAACCTGTCTGGATGCATTCCTGTCCAGCCTGTGATGGGTGACCCTACTCTGGCAGGGGGGTTGGACAAGATGGTCTCCGAGGGTCCCTTCCAATCCCTACAATTCTGTGATTCACTGAGCAGTATTTTCATATTGCTGTTATCATTTTAAATGCCTGGATAATAATTCTCTATCTACTAGTGCTTGAAGACAATGTTAGTCTAATTAGTTAAATTAAATGAATAGTTTTTGCCTGCCAGCACGTAAGAATTCTCGGGTGTCCACATGAATCATGAAAGGAGGAAGGTCTATGAGGGTGGCCTGTCAGCAACATCAGTAGTGCCAAATAATATTTCTATTACTTATTCAGAAAAGAAATAAATAGAACAGCAGTGTCAATTTTTATTTTACATTTCTTTGCTTTAGTACTTGCAAAGTCCTTATTTTGAAGAAATGTAGAGACCTGGGATAAAAAAAGAGATGAGTTATTACAGAAGGATTTGGCAGTGTTTGTTTCACCAACAGTTGTGTGTGACTCACTGTTGTGTGCTGTTCTGTGCGGTTTTGCATAAGTGTGATTCCAGTAACGAATACATTGAGAACTTGGGTTCATTTATTAGCTAGCAATTTGTTTCAGTGTTAAATGCAGTTATTCCTCAAGGCACAGATCAGCTCCAAGTCAGAAAAGACATACACTGGTGTAAGTGGGAAAGTTCCTATTGGAATAAATGAAGATCTGCATTACTGTAAAAGCTACAAATTAAACCCACTAAACTCTTGTCTTTGTCAGTGCTTACGGTTGACCAGTACAATTTTTGCCGTGATATGTAGATGTAGCTCTGAAAGTGCTGCCTTCCAGTTGATTTCCTCTGGCCAGCAGTGAACGTGCCAGTGAGAACCACTGTAGCATACTTATTTTCTGGTCTCAGAAAAATGAAGAGCGGAAACAATCCTCCCTCCCTAAATAAAAGGGTATAACTCAGCGTACTGGCTCCTAATACAAGTAAGAAGAGAGTTGTGAGGGGAAGGAGTATCTGCTCTCAAACAAAGTGCTTTATTTGAAGCTTCTCCAGAGACCAGAAGGAAGTCTTGGAGCATTCTCTTTCCTCACCCATTTCTTTACTACCTGCTACTTTGTTTATGCCAGTTGATATATTTTAGATAAATTGGTTATTTTTCTTTATAAATTAAAGAAAGTCAGGATGGTTGGCGGGGGGGGGAGGGAAAGGAGATTTCTTTCAGGAATACATTTTAAAAAATCAAAATAAACTTAAGAATAAAATAAATGCATGGAAGATAATAGCTAAACTTTAGTCCCAGAAACTATGGTTAGGACTGTAAAACAAGCTTATCCCTTTTTATATGCACATAAAAAATGCTCATCTATTGAAAGAAAGAAATAGAAGAACTGCATTTTCTCTTGTGCACAACTCCTGACATGGTCACACATTTTCAGTGGTATCAGTGTTGCGGTAGTATTACACTTAGGCTGCAGCCAGTTTAGATAGCGTCCTGATTTCATACTATTGATCTGATGAACCTTACTTAATGAAATAACTTGCATGTAATTCATAAAGGTAAACAGGCACATACTCAACAAGAGATTAATCCTGTTTTAGAGTGTGTAACAAATCCAGTAGTAAAGCTGTACTTACATGGGTGAAAAAGAGGAGAAAACCTAAGAATTTGTATCATGCTATGTTGATTCCTCTGATCCCCTTTAGTGGGAACAGGGAAAAAGTTTTATCTTTTCTGACCTCTGCTAATGCACATTCAATATGCAAATATTTTCATTAATAACATTTTCTGCAATTCTGCCTTGTCTGAATTTCTAGTGGATTGAGTTTTGTAGGAAACTGCTTCTACATTGAGATGAAGGTGAAAATGAAGCACATGATTAAGTGAAATAAAAGTAGCTATGCAAATGACAGGAAAAATAACCAACTGATAAAATTTAAATAGCTTTTAAAAAAAAACATTAAAAAAAATATCTTGAGTTTTACTTTCAGAGCCTATTCCTCAATAAAATTTGGTCTCTGAGGCAAAGTGTGTTTTTATGCCGTCAACAACAAACTCAAATCACACTTGATATTAAATCTGGGAAAGGTTTAGCCCATAGTCATAAAAAGTACTTGTACATAGTTTATAAAAGGTGAAGTCTGATAGTCAATATGGCTGCTCAGTACACACAATATGTGTTAGTGTAGTGTATTAGCTAGTACAAAAGCAGAACTGAAGTTCTTTTGAACATCAATAAAGTTAAAATATTACCCAGATCATATTTTTGTTTGTGGAAACTGTGTCTTCAATAGTATATAATGATCAGTTCTAATTATCGATAGTCTCAAGCAACTAAGTGAACGGTAGAGTTACAGTTTTATTTAGACTCAACGTATGGTGATATGTATTTGAAAATATTCCAGTGTATATTTTCAGGAGCAAATACTCTGCATTCAGATTCCTATGCTGACACTCTGACCTGGACATTTACTAGCCATTAATCATAACTGACAGTTGCTGTATGATGGCACACAGCAATCTCAATATACTTGAGGGATGGATCTTGGGAATTAGCTGGGGATCAATTTGGAAGTTTGAGGTTGTAAAGGTTTAGCCAATCACAGAATAAAAATGGTTGTTTGGACAGTATACATGTTGGGAGGTTTAAGAAGAGGTTGCCTGTGTCATGTCTAATCGACCAAGTTTAACCTTTTTTAGCATAGGTGTGTGATTTTCTTAGTATTGTTCTCTGGAGTTCCCTCTTTTAAATCTGTTGGAATCATTTGAGATGAATTATATCTCTGTGTTCTGGCTTGACGATGACTGAAAGCATAGAACTTCAGGTAGCTTGGAAGGGTCTGTCTTACTAAATGTTCCACCTGAGAAAAAGGTGAACCTTTATCATGAGGCAAGAGTTTTTACTTTGTTTCAACCAGTTCAGCTGGTTGAAAAATACAGCAGTTTTTCTTCTCTGAATTAATTGCATCCCATTTGTGGGAACATATGGATCACCATATTTTGATCTGTTATGTCTAATATTATGCTTCTGAGATTTATACTGTACCTCAAAGCTCTAGAGAGAAGCAATATCTTATTTTTCAAATTATCTACATGGAATGGAGAAAGCCTGAGTTTCTTAGCAGATGATGCTATCATGGTTGCTAAGATTTTTGGTTGGGTGACTTTTTATCTCCATTTCACTAATTCCAGTACAGTTGTGTATTAGGGCTGGTATGTAGTAACTAAAAATTTTTCACAGTCTGATAGACATTTGTTTGTTTCAGGCCGTTTCCTTGCAGGCAAACTGTAAACCATTGCAAACAACACTAAATTGTGCTCCCTTGGGAACAAGCAAGTTTGCCAGGAGAACCAGGAAAAGGTGTGACTGCAGCTTATACCGATGAGGGGGAGATTAAAATTAGACACGTGGGGTAGTGATGATAGCTAGTACATTCTGAGTTCTGTCGCTAGAAAATCTGCCTACAAAGCTTGATAAACACTCAGGCGATGAACAATTTTGCATTTGAGGTGATGCAGAAATACTTTTTGGTACATCCTGTAGCCTAGACTCCAAAATCATCCAGGCTGGGGGACATACTGGAAAGCACAATGTAGATTAGAATGTATATTTAGGTAGTCTATTGAAAATTTATGCTAGCACAAAACATAGAATCATAGAATCACCATAGAATGGTTTGAGTTGGAAGGGACCTTAAAGATCATGGAGTTCCAACCAGGGCAGGGACACCTCCCACCAGACCAGGTTGCTCCAAGCCCCATCCAGCCTGGCCTTGAACCCCTCCAGGGATGGGGCAGCCACAGCTTCTCTGGGCTTATGTGATCAGTGAGGATTTAATGCATAGGTAGGGTAAGAATTTTGTCACTGGGTGATGCTTGAGAGTCAGATGTCCCCATAAGCACCTTTTTTCAACAGGTTCAGTGCTTGCCAGCAGCTGGGATGGTCCTGTTCTTGTGTGCCTAAAGGGGCTGGCTCAGTAAGGATGCTCAGAACACTCCCACCAAGCTTGCAAAGATGGCTGCTTTTTCTCAGTTAGAGGATAACAGAGTAGAACAGTTAATTCATGCAAGATGTAGAAAACTATGGGTTTATTCCTTTCTGTCTGTGACCGAAGAAATCGAGTGCATCTTGCCTGTCAGAAGGACTGAAGCCTTTTAGCTAGGGCTGTGTTCACACCGAGTGTGCTTCCCCTCCCTGGCCAAGGAAAGCTCAGGTTTGTTTCTGCAGTGTGTCTTCAACAACAGGTATGGAAAGCACCTGGTTAGACCTATAGTCTGACGCTTAAGGAACACTTTAGGGAGGTAGATTATGTTTATTTGAAAGACCGCTGTTCTGCCGTCCAGAGACACCAAACACAGGCACAGCCTGAGTTGTTGTAAAACAAAAAAAAAGCATCCCCCTCCCTCAGTGTTTAAGAGAAAAGTATAGTTATGTTCTTGCAAATTAAGTCTATGGATTCCTCAAAGGAAGAAAAACACTAGCTTTTGGTCCTGCGTAAGTTGCCTGAGGTTCATCAAAGAGAGCTGTTTATAATGTATGTCTGTCGTCAGAAATATTGTTGGCAATAAAACTCTGTTTGCTCAGTGTGCAGATTGCCATTTAAAGACATCTCATTCTCCTTGTTCCTACATGATGGACACAGGGTATGAATTTTGGTGGGGAGAATCAGTCATTTCACTGCTTAAGAATGGTATCCCGCAGTTTCTCATTAGACGTGTCTCTAAACCCTTTATTTCTTGGCATGCTTTTAAATGGATGATTCCGGGTACGTGAACTTTTGGTTGATCTTGGTGCTCCACTTACTGCCTTTTATCTCAGTCTGCTGGATCCATAATTGGGATTATCTGTGGTCAGGCTCCCCAAGTAGGCTAATGACATGCCTCAGTGCTCGATGCATTTCTAGATGGAGATTCTGTGACTCAGTCCTCATCTGTAAATTAGATGCGTCTTTCCTGTATATATGAGGTGGCCCATAAATAACGTATCCAGGTACTTCTAAGTAATTACTCATAAAAATGTGAAGTTTACATACACAGTTGAAAAAATATAGTCCTGCAATGTCTTTTCATGTTATATATACTATAGGTGTTTTCTTCTACATTTATTTTGAAGAATGTTTTTCTGAGATACTTGTCATTCAGCACAAAAAAAAGCCCCAGAAGATCAAGCAGGTCAAAGATTCTACATTTGTGGTTTTGTTTCCTGTGTCTAATATTTAGTTCTTCTTAACAGGTGACTTGTATATTGGAGGAGTGGCCAAAGAAATGTATAAGTCATTGCCAAAACTGGTGCACGCAAAAGAGGGATTCCAAGGCTGCCTTGCATCAGTTGACTTGAATGGACGGCTCCCTGATCTAATCTCAGATGCTCTCTTCTGCAATGGGCAAATAGAAAGAGGATGTGAAGGTATTAAATATGCTGATTTTTTTTTTTTTTTTTTATATCATAGTGGAAGCATTTTGCAAAACTTGCAGTGTTTTGTTGATATGTACATTCCATACATGGAGATACTGTTTTACCTGTTTCTAGTTGATCTTGTTTGACCCTTTCTTATATAAAGACTGCATCTTTTTTTTAGTATTATGGAGACAAGTGTGTGCCTGCCCTGCAGCCCAGAGCTTGCTCTAAGAACATGAGTTAACTTCTTAAATGTTTAATGTAGGTTCCGTCCTTTTCCAGTGGCAAGATATTTTGCATGTATTTTGTTTACTTCTGATGTATTTTAATTAATGACAGAAACAATAACAATTACCTTCAATGAAGTCCTTTGTATCTTCATAACACTTGGAGATTAGCTAATGCTGAGACATTAGCTAATTAATTCAATTTTTAAAGCAGACATTTTGAGTTGATTAATTCAAGGTTAATTTATGAAACTGTTTAAGATCAATCTTCCATCTTCTCTATTTTTGCTCACCCCTGAGATTTGTATTGTCATGAGCCTTCCTATCTAAAATCAGTAACAGCCAAATATGTTTTATCTCACATTTTTTATGTCTTTATTGGCTCATCTGGAATACCATGTAATCTAAGTGAGAAGATAAATAGGTGTATTTGTATTTCAGGGGTGTCAATCTCTAGCTATTTTTGCAGCTGTCATTTAATCCCACGTTATTTTTACTATGATTTATGGAATAATTTAAATCAGTTCTCTGTCCCTGCATATATATTTTATTCACATAATTCTGAATTTTGAGGCTATGTTCAATTTTATGTGTTCTCCCGTCTCCCAAGTACTGTTCTTCTCTGGACAGAAAAGTGTAAATGACACTGTAGAATTTCAAGTTGGAATCTTGATACTTTGGATATCAAGTTTGTTAAGTTTGCAAATAGACATTGAAGAAAAAATCCAAACAGAGCTGGGGGTTTCCTCAAGCTTCACGAGATAAAGCTTTTTGGTGGATAAATTCTCTTTTTTTGTGCCTACAGTACATTTGTACAGGTGGAACCTTTTTGTTCTTTACTTGCTACCTTTAGTTAGGAGTATGAATTCTATTGATAGCACATAGAGTTCACAACTTATTTTTCTGTAGCTTTAGTGTCTGTTTATTTCTATCAGGAATGAAAAAATACATATTAATTAGTTTGTCACAGAGATTAGAAAATTAGATTCTGCTTTCTGAATGACGTTAGCAAGTTCCATGCCTGCACCATGCCTTCAGAGAGTCAAAGTATGCCTTAATTCCATTATGAATTTCATAGCTTCTTTTGAAATTATGTAATTTTCTAAATTAATTTCATGTACTTCAAAGAAATATTGCCACAGGCCTAGAGTGCAAGTTCACCTTTTAAACCAGTGGCACAACTCAGCTATCAGGGAATTTAATAAAGCTACAAACAATTTAATAAAGCTGTACAAATATTGTCCCTTTTGGTGGAGAGTCAGCTTTTTCCGACACCAAAATCACCTGACACAAGCAAAATGGTCAAACCAGATGTGCTACCTGGCTCCCAGAGAACTGCCTCATCAAAAGTCTTCTGCCCGCAGAAGAAAAATCTTTAACAGAATGGAATGAAATAATCCCTTCCGACCTTTCTGCTTAACCCCTTGCAAGTTAATTCTCCCATCTCACTTGCTAATTTCAAGCCTTTCTGTCTGACCCATCTGTCAATCTCTTGTCTGCAGACCCTGGATCAGATGTACAAAAAATTGTTCTGACACCTAAAATATGCTTTAAGTCACTTGCATGTTCAGCTGCCTCCTGGAAGTGCCTCAAGCTGCCCGTAGCTCTGCTGCTGTGCACAGGGAGGATGTCTCCCTCCATCCTTATGGAGTTTAGCAGTTTTGCATCAATCTCATGCTGTGATGGGATGCGAAAGCTCTCTTAAGTCCCCTGAGATGTCGAGTCCAAAGAGCTCAGGACACAGCAGCAGAAGTAATTTCCAAACACTAAGTATCAGTCACTGCTCACTCCCAATCCCAAAGGACTGGCTATGGTGGGTATATGTCCTTTGCTAAGACATCAGCCTGCTGCAGACTTTTTCCTGAGAACTGAGGTGCTTGGTTTTGATGTTCTTCAGGCTCTTACGGGACTGTATTCCCCATCTTTCTGCTTTAAAACAACCCCAAAACCTGAGGTGAAAGCTCTTCTCTCTGTCAAACTGTGAAACCACTATGTGCTACTAATTAATTTTATCTGTTCTGAAAACATTGATATTTCTCAATAACTTTTCTGTCACAAGTGCATGTTAAAAATTCTTTCTTTGGAATGTTTTTTTTTTTTTTTTTTGCAAACCCACATGTGGGATTGGTGTGGCAAGTTGTAAGGCTTGAATTTCAAAGTCTGAGCCACAGGCGGATAGAGAGCTCCGTTCTCTATCATTGAGCATTGAATATAATTTACACTTGGCTGAATCCACCTTGTTGACAAATTTTCAATGGCTAGAGCAGATAGAAACTAACAGCTAGAAACATAAATATGCTAACGAGCTCTCCGAATTGTTAACAGCAAACCCAAGAGCCAGGTTATCAGTGTCAGCCCTGGTTTTCTGCAGTCAAATCCGTTGTATTATTTATTTTTTTACACAATTCAAATAAAGCAGAATTATAGAAATTACAGAGTGATAAAAAAATTAGCTTAAATATATTTAGGAGGAAAATGCACTGTGTGCAAGCATGTGAATATATAATAATTTTTGTATTAAATGAACGATATGAAAAGTTTCAAAGTATAAATATACATGAAGATTCTTGGTGGTGAGATGTGGGATTTGTTTTTACAACATAGGGTAAAACATTGTACATGCTACTTAATAATGCTTTTTGTGTAATATATAGCATGTAAGCCCTCTCATAAGACAAATGTAAATGAGAGACCAAATCCAGTCAATTAAAAGTCTGCAGTGAAGAGTGAATAAATTAGAAGTTTGAAATAGAATATGAACTAAAAGGTGAGTGCTTGAGAGAGTGTATTACAATATTTTTACTAAATGGCTTAGTTCTGTAATATAGATAGGGAAATATGAACCTGGTGTGGTAGATATTATAGTATTTACTGACATTAAACAGTCCTCCTCTGGTCTTTAAAAAACTCAAACACCTGCTTTTATTAAAAGAAATTCTTACATGTAAGCTAGCCTTGATGGCAATTTTTGCATAATGAGTAGATAAGCCCAAAGTCCTAAGAATCATTATAATAAAAAGCAAAATACCCTGCTTTTTAACAAGATCTGATCTGTACTTTTTCCAAATACGAGTGTTTTAAAATGCACTTCTTAGTGTGCCTACAGGGTCCTGCAGTTGATGTACTTTTAAGTCCTTGTGACTTTTGCTCTACTTTTGCAGAGATGAGGAAATTTAACGTTGCATAACTAAAGTGTAAATAAATGCATGAATATATAACATTTAGACACCTACAGATATTTTCACTTCATCTTTGTAAAGTTTCCGAGTAGCAGAATCTGGTGAGAAAAAAAATGTGTCTTGTCTTGTCAGCTACGGGATTCTGTCATTATAATCCCCAGCTCAAGAAAGGGTGATGTAATGCCCAAATGTTTAAACTTCTGGGCTCAGAACTCCAACGAAGAGGAAATCACTACCCCATGTCTGCCTACTGCAGTCTATCGGTTATAGGTATTATTATTATTATTGTTAGAACAGGAGAAAATAGAACAGTTGATAGTTTTGCTGAAAAAGGGGATGCAGTGTACACTGTCTCCGTTCTTAATCACGCTGGGTCAGAGGTGTTCTCGAGCGGTGCCTCATTTGAAGCAAGTGGCCATTAAACCGACTTAAATCATATTGATATGGATTTTTTCCTGAAATACCAGCAAATCAAAAGAAAATCCCACACTGAGATCTTTAAAGGAGCTGTACTGTGAAAGAAGGGTGAAGTGGATTTCTCTCAACAGGACTATTTAGGATATTTATATAAATTTTGGACCAGTTTGGCCCTGTCAGCAATGACTAGCAGTGGGAGTTTCAAATGGATACTGATGTGTCGTCTTCAAAAAAATTTAGGACAATTTTATAATCCCAGAAACAGTTTTTTTTTTTCCTTGTAGTGTCAAGAGTCAGTGTGAAATGTGTGTATGAGCTGATAGTAATCTTTAGTACATGGTCTGTATTTCAGTCTTCATTCACCAGGTATGAAGAAAGGGCTAGAAAAAAGAAAGACCAGAGAGGATGATGGTCCTAATTCTTCTTGAATTCAGTGTATCTGAACATGACAAATGGCTAGTCGGGATTCAGCCATGCATTTACTCTACTAATGCATTCATATCTATCCAAGGAAGAAAAAAAAACCTTTTAATTTTCCTTCATTACATGTCATCAGCTCAATTAACCATTATATTTGTAGTAAAATACTGGCAAATTACTGCTTTCTTATTTTGGCTTGCCTGAAGATTTATGGCTATTAGCATTAATTTGTTTGCATTATATGGCATTTCTTTCTCTCTTTAACAGCAGCATGCACTTTACTCTGAATGTTTTCTTTCTGTGTTTGCTGCCATTTCAATATTGCTTACTAACATTTAATATATTTTGCTTTTTTTTTATTTTGCTGACAAAGTTGCATTGATGAAAGCTGATTTGCAAGGTAGATAGCCCTGTGTGTATTAAACAAGACTGAAACCCCCAATGCACAGTTGGATTTCTGCAATAAATGCTCTGTACATTTCAGAACTAAAGTGTGTTATTTTGTTTGAGATTTTTCTTTCACGCCTCTAAAACAATGGGCTGCATGAACCTTCATTTTCCAGCATAGCTTGCATAAAGGCTTTCAGTCTTGAATATGTTTGTATAGTGATTGCTTTAGTGCTTTGATCATTCCTTTTCAAATTTCTTTATATTTCAGTAGTCTAGTTATGATTCTCTAGAAGTAGAGTAGCTTTGTTTTTCATGCATATGTCACATTTTGGCATGCTACTTCATTAGTAGTCTGGTTTTTCTGCATTTCCCCTTAGAAAAGGAACCTGCATGGGATCCCTAAAGCATGTGAATCAGTACTTGCCAACATTCCTGCCAAAGAATCCCAAACTCCTCTTAATTTCAGACCTAAATCATTTAAAATAATTTGTGGGATTAAAAACAATGTATAGTGTAGCTTCATTATTTTTTTGATTGTTTTAATTTTATTTTTCAATCTTTACTGTCATCTCCCAGAGCTTTGCTTTCTGTGACACCTGGCCTTGCTGTTTGAAGTGTATTTACAGGAAAATAATGAATTTTATAGAAAACATTACAGCCAGTTAATGGTCTGATGCGAGATTAACAAATAACTTGCAACAAAGTTAACGTTCCCACTGTACCTGGAATAACTCTGCTTCAGTTTGTGCTTTCTTATGTGTTTGACATAGCGATCTTAAAACTAAAGCAAAACCCACCCTTTTAAATATTACACGCTGCCACAAAATCGGCAAGTTTACGTGCGTTGTACGTGGTAACTCTTTGCTCATTCGATTTGAGATGTTGGCAACTAGTTAATGTGGTCCAGTGAGAAACACCTTTCTTTGGGAAGACAAAGTGCAAGTCCTTTTTTGTGTGTTCTCGTCAGGCCCCAGCACAACGTGCCAAGAGGACTCCTGTGCCAACCAGGGGGTGTGCTTGCAGCAGTGGGACGGATTCAGTTGTGACTGTAGTATGACCTCCTTCAGCGGACCCTTATGCAATGACCGTAAGTATGCTAAAAAAAAAAAAAAAATGCTGATCTGAACGCTGAAGAGCTTTAAGGCAACTTTTGAAGCAAGTGTCAGAAGCTTTGTGTTATTTTAATATTCGATATTTAAATGAACTGACAAAGCCCGTGAAAATCTGTAAGGTTTGTGAGGATAACATAACTAAAATACGCAGTATAAAATTTGGACAATGTGCAGTATCAAACACTGACAGAATTTGGTTTTATTGCACTTGATTGCATGTCTAATACACTGATGGTTACCTGTTTGAAATAATCCCTTTCCTGCATAAATGTTACAAATAGGGTTTTTTCCCTGATTGAAAAACCTTTTACATTTTATTATCTTAAGCTATATTGTAATTTTGTAGCATTATATCATGAGGGCTATAATTACTGTGAAACAGTTGACAAGGCTCATTATCTCCCTTTGTAGGTTTCTTTAGGTGACACACTAAGCATGCCAATAATAAAAGCATGCCGAGTATTTTAGTTCTTTTAAATTTCATCTGAATAAAACTACATAACATACACCAACCATCTGGTCTTTCAGGAAAAGCTTAAATGTGTCAAAAATAAAGGGCCTGACTCACCAATGTCATAATCTAGTTTTATTCCAATCTAGCTTTATTGATCTAAATAGAATTATGCAGAAGTGAAAGTGGAATAGTAATGCAAAAGCCATAATGATCCACGGTAGCTGATTAAAGTGAGCTACTGAGTTTTCTTTTCAACTCATCACATTTTAAATATCCAAATGTTGCACATTTTTATATCCATATGAAGAGGGGATTTCTTTAAGGCTAAGCATTTTTATTTCTATTTGTATACATTTATCTGAATGACTGACTGATTGTATAAAGTGTTGGCATCACTGTCTAGTCAAGCATGTTGGATTTTTATGTCTTGTTCCGGTTCTTCACTCTGCCACAAGGTGTGCCTTCTTGGACAAACCCTAAAATAACAGAATAATTATAATCTGAAAAGTTTTTGGCTCAACTTGTATCTAGCACAAGGCTAGAAAATGATTTGCATGTAAAAGCTATGTTAATTATTCTCACGGAAGTTCCGCTTTTCTCCTTTTGACCGTGTTTGAAAACTATGGAAAGGACTCATCTTGGTGTGTTTCTCTGCACTTGCTGTCATGGTAGAAATGAAATGTAGTATCAAAAAACTTCCAATAATATGAGCAAAGGATTGGGTTTACTTTATATATGTGTTTGCCCTTCCCAGCAACGTGAGCCATTAGTCATACTGCTAAACATATATTTTTAAAGACTTTGGTCCCCTATCTGCTACAGGAGAAAATGATTTGTCTCTATTCTACTTTTGATTTGTTGTTTCTGTTCTTCTGTGATCCTTGAGTTCTTCTAAAAGTAACTAAAAACTATGAATAAGAAGTTCTATATTCCACATCTAGCACAGGTAAAAGTCTATTTATAAATTTGTCTTAGTAGCAACTGATGTCTGGACCTGGAATATTCTGTGAGTTATTTGTTCAAGTGACAGCTACCGCATAAATTTGGTGAACTGAGGAACTTAATGTAGAAAAGATATTTACCAATCTGTGAAGCCTCATGTGCATGATAACATTACAGACTACATTGCACATGATCAGATAATTCTCAGCATACTATTTCTAAAGATGGTAAAGGAGTACCTTTAGTACATGGTTGTAAAAAATACTTACAGTACATTTCATTGTACTGTTTTATGTAAAATGGAGTATTCGGGACGTCAAAATCTCATAGCTACAGATTTTTTTGTTACCAATCCCCAAAATCGACAACTTGGAAAAAAAAAAAAAATTGTCAGTGGTCATAAGAGAGAGTTAAAAGTACCTAGTTTATGGAGACTTGCATCCCTCCTGTATCGGATGTCCGGGCCCAGGTGTGGGCAGCAGGGGCTGCAGGGTGGCCTCCGTGAGGGCATAGTCCCACCACAGGGCACGGCTGAGTCCCTCAGCCGAGATGGTGGCACCTTTATGAATATACGCTTTAAAAGTATGCCGTTTTTACCAAAATGCTGGACAGATGAAGGAGGAGGGAACAAAAAGAGTGAGAAAAACAGCAGAGGGGACACCAAGGTGAGAGCAGGGGGAGTGGGTGAGCAGCAGGGTGGGAGTTTGGGCGCTCAGCCAGGATTAACCTCCCAGGCATTTGGTTCCACAGCTGACCCCCGACGCTTCCCCACTATTTTGTTCCACCAGTTCTTAGGGAAGGCGTTTGAGTAGAAATTTCAGAGCGACAAAATGGCTGAGGTGAGAGGGGTCCTGTGGAGATTGTCTAGTCTAACACCTCTGCTCAGAGCAGAGTCAGCTAGTACAGGTTGTCCAGGGCCTTCACCAGTTTGGGTTTTGAATACGTCCAAGGATGAAGACTCCACAACCCCTCTGGCCAGCCTCTGCTAGTGCTTAATCACTCCCACAGTACAAACATTTTCCTTACATTTAAATGAGATTTTGTGTATTTCACTTTGAGCCTATTGCCTCTTGTCCTGTCACTGGGCACCACTGAGAAGAATCTGTCTTTTTGACTTCCACCCATCAGGTATTTTAAAACACTGGTAGGGTCTCTACTGCGCCTTCTCTTCTCCAGACTGAACAGTCCTTCCTCTCTCAGCCTCTCTTCATATCAGACGCGCTTCAAGCCCTTAATTGCTTTGAGGCCCTTTGCTGGACTTACTCCGGTATGTTTACATTGCTCTTGCAGTGAGGAGCCCAGCACTAGGAGATGGTACTCCAGATGCACCTCAGCAATGCCGAGTAGAGGGAAGGATCGCATCTCTCAACCTTTCTTTGACGTTTTTCTTAACGCAGCCGGTGAGGCTGTTGGCCGCCTTTGGCACAAGAGCACGTTGCTGACTCTTGTTCAACTTGGTGTCTACCAGGATGCCCAGATCTTTTTCTGCAAAGCTGCTTTCCAGCTGGTCAGGCCCCAGCCTGTCCTGGTACGTGGGCTCATTTCTCCCCAGGTGCCGGATTTGGCATTTTCCTTTGTTTTATAAGATTCTTGTCAGCACCCCCCCCTTCTCCAGCTTGTCAGCATCTCTCTGAATGGCAGCACACCCATCTGGTCTATCAGCCACTCCTCCCAGTTTTGTATCTTCTGCAATTTGCATAAATGTGCACAAATTACCTTGCTGCATTTGAGCTGATACTTTCAGCGTGTTTCCCATAGTAACCTCAGCGCACAAAGATTTGACATGCATCGTTCCTAGGCTTTACGATATAAATGTTTCACGTGTATCATTCTTGTCTTTCATTTCCACATCAGAGAGTTTGGAGGACATAATGAAAGAAACAGTTTCTTGAAAAGTGTTATAGTACATTCTACTAATACAGTGTGCAAGAAGTTGCTTTAATCTTTCCAATAATAGCAAATTATTACTCCTGTGCTGTTTGGTCTGTTAATCCCAGTGAAACGTGCTTAAAGTGAAGATTTTATTATTTAGTTTTTTTAAAAAAGTTCTTTCAAAATAAGCACCATGTGAGGCAAGTTGTTTCTTTCCCAAGAGTATCTTCGGTGTGTCAGCTAGAGAGAGAGAGAGAAGTTTGGGGAATATATAGCTATGGAAAACGGCCTGGGCCAGCCAAGGGTAAGGCTACAGTTTTACAGCTGTAGTCAGGAACACCCACAGTTTAATCCACAAAAGTTTTATTTAGTTGTGAATCTTGGTTCTCTGCTGCAGTGCGTATGGAATGCCCGTAGACCGTAAGTCTCTGGTGGCACAGGTGGGAACATTCTGTGTGCTCCACTTTCCTATTTACTGGAAGGTAAACAAGGCGGGGAAGTTTTGACCCCAAGATGCTATACAGGTTGTCATTTTCTCTTCTGATGTGATAGGACACTTGGAGATTCAGGGCAACAGTGCTCTTTAGATGTGATAGACAGAAGTGTTACATTGATAAGTGTAAAGCACACCAGCAGCAGTTGTTCCCACAAAATGGGATTATAAAAAAGACTGTACTAAAAGGACAGTTAATGGCTGTTCTTACAAATGGATGGCTGCTTGCAACTCCTCTGAGAAAATACATCATGAACATCCTAACTATTTCTAACAGCAGGTTATGTAGTGAAAGCTATCCTCCTAGGAAATTCAGCTTTTTTATAAGGGTAGGGTTGAAAATTACTCTGGCAAAACAAAACAAAACAAATCTGTAAGAGACTATCTGCTTTCTGTAAGTTTACATCTGTTTTTACTCAGGCAGTCCTTAAGTATAGCCATATTAGTGAACGTAATGGCATGTTTGTGGAAACAAATACTGCTATTATGGCATAGAAAATGGCAGACATAATAACATTGTCACATTACATTAGTATAGAAATGTTCTGTGCCAAATTACAGGGCAGCTTCCACACTGTCTGTTACTATAAGGGAATAATGCATTGGTGTTGTACTTGGGATGGTATAGCTAATACTGTGTCAACACTTCCATTAAAATCCATTTCTGAAGGGTTAGAACTTCACCACGGAGTCTCTTCAGACTAGGAATTTGACATTCTCAAACCGCTCTAACAAAAGTTTTTAAAAAATTCTCCCAACTTATTTTGACTCTTTATCAAGAAAAATCAAAAGCCCTCATTCAAAGGAGAACTGTGTCAATATTACAAAATGGGTTCATGTAAAACACGGTTGATTGCATTACAGAGATGCTGCCTTTCAGCTAAGACTCTGTCTGTAGCGACGGTTAGATTTCATTTTAAATGTGTTTCGATGTTAATATAATAATTGTTGTGTATCAGGATGATTTAATTGGAGATTGGACCAGGAGTTCAAGGAAGGCCTGCTAGGAAAAGATGGAATCCACCTGCCAAGGTGGGGTAAAAGCATCTTTGCCACAAGCTGGCCAACCTGGTGAGGAAAGAGCCAGGACTAGGAATGCTGGGGAATGGGGATGGCAACTCACAAGGCTGTGAGGAAAATAGTGGAGTGAGTGTGATGGGAAGGTGTGGAGCTCTGCCCAGTGCCAAGCGATGAGCCAGCTGAGAGCTTATGGGTTAGGGCAGACCAAAGTCTAATGTGATGTGATGGGTATGTGCTACAACCTGCCTGATAAGGAGGAAGAAATAGATGAGGCCTTCTTCAGACAAGTTGAAGAAGCCTCATGTTTGCAGATAGTCCTTGTGGGGGACTTGAATTACACCACTGTCTGCCGGAGAGGCAACAGAGCAGGGCACAAGCCATCTAGGAGATGTCTGGAGTGCATTTACTTGCTGACACAGGTGATCAAGGAGCCAGGGAAGGGAGGCACACTGCTAGACCTCATACGTACGAACAAGGAAGAATGAAGTCACACAGGAGAGTGTGCAAGAGGTGGAAGCAGGGTCAGGTGGCCCAGGAAGGATATAGAGGTGCTGTCCGTGCATGCAGGGGTCGGGATAGAAAAGCCAAGGCCCACTTGGAGTTTAATCTGGCAAGGGATGTGGAAGGCCTCCTGCCGGCAGTGAAAGAGCAGGAAAATGTGGACCTGCTACTGAATGGGGTCAGGGGACCTCATGGCAAGGAACATGGCAGAGACCAAGGTACTCAGTCTTCTTTGCCTTATCTTAACTGGTAAGACCAGCCTTTAGCACTCTCAGGTCCCTGAGAGCAGTGGGAAACTCTCAAGGAAGACTTACCTTGGTGGAGAAAGATCAGGTAAAGCAATATCTAAACACAGTGGACATGTACAACTTTCTGAGACCTGGTGGGAGGCATGCGTGAGTGTAACAGGTCATTGCAACACTGCTTTTGGTTACCTAGGAAAGGTCATGGCTTTTGGGGCTGTTGTTGAGAACTAGAAAAAAAGTAAATGTTTCTCCTGTCTTCAAGAAGGAGGAACCAGCAAACTACAGGCTGGTCAGCTTCATCTCGGTCACTGGAAAGGTAACGGAGGAAATCTCCCTGGAAGCCATTTTTGAAAATACTAGGGACAAGAAGGTTATTCGGGGTAGCCAGTATGGACTTAAAAAGGGGAAATAATATATTATTAAATGACAATGGTGTTTTTTGGGCAGTGTTAGGTTAATGGTTGGACTTGATGATCTTGAAGGTCCCTTCCAACCTAGATGATTCTATGATTCTGTGATGGTGGTTCCGTTACTTAGGTATTTGTCATTTTTTGCTAAACCGATGGTCTGTGTTCTGATTTGCAACCATGCTGAGCACTCAGTTTTGAGGACTGAAATGTGTGTTTCCAGAAAATCAAATACTGATTGTTTTAGATTTAACACACAGTGGATACTTTCGGCTGTTCCTGAGGACAGTAGAAAGTAGACACTCTAAAAATACATTAGTTGAAGTTTGTGAGAGATTTGATATTAGACTATTTGACATTATAAAAATTCCAGGAGGAACTGAGTGATTCTCTCTCAGTGCAGCATTTGGAGAGTGCATTGAGTAATATTGAGGTTATACTTTGAACCACAAAACCCTAAATACTGTCAGCATTCAACTTCTGCGATAAGTGAGGGATTTTAGAAACACCAGCCTTCTTCACTGCAGAGCTCTGATCAAACCAGGTGCACTCTCACACTGAATGAGACAAGAGTCTTATGCTTTGCGAACAAGTAATTAGCAATTATGTAATAATCCATATGCAAGGAAGGGTAATTTAATATTGCACACAGAAGTGTAGACCTGGCTTTCCTTAGGTTTGCAGTGTTTTGTGTTTAATGTCATGCATGTTCATATATGTTGAAAAAAAAATTAAAAATCACACACTATATTTATAGCATGCAAAAACTAGGAGTATTTATTATTTTCCTTATCCGAGCCACTGACTTTTTCTGGTTTTCTGAACTATCATGTGGTATTGACAATGGATAGTCATTCTCTTCTCACGATGTCTTCCTCCTGGAATGCAGATCAGAGGGTGGTGTTCACATAACTTCTGCTTACATTATCAGTCCGATATTACACAAATGACAGATTTAAATAATTTTACCACATATATTTCTTTAACATTTATTAATTGATTTAACTGTTATTGATACTGCATCTTTTGGACCTTTTTGACACTTAGAGCGTAAGATCAGTCTTAATGCTACTGTTGTGAGAAGAGTATATACAAAATAAAGAAGCTTAATTAAACCAGTGACCGATAGCTGAACTAACCATAAGAGCCACCCAGCAGTACTTTCCTAAATAATACTACATATTCCTGGCAGTTGCTAGATGCCAATAAATGTACAACCTGCTATAAAGAAAGGGATTGAGAATTCCTCAGAGTACTCTAAAACACATTCGATTTCCATCTCCAGTAGCTGAGAATTAAAAAATCTGTCCCCAACAACATACCAGTCTAAATACTTCAGATGATTATTTTGCCACAGAGTCTCCCGGTACACAGGAGAAATAAAGATAGCTGCACACAAAATTACAATGCAGGGCAAGCTGCTGGAATGAACTAATTGAAGAAATCTCAATTTGTTCAGCTTAACTTATCCGATATCGCTCTATAATGAAAATCTGGAATTTCTGGTGACAAATATCATTGTCCTAATTTGTATAAACTTCAAAGGAAGTAGGACTTCACGCACGCGGTATTGAAAATGCACGCGGTATTGAAAATGCAGAAATGTTGAGGTGTTGAGCAGAATTAGAAAAACTGTAATAAGAGCAAGGAAAGCGAGAAGTGTTGCCTGTTGCCTGCGAGGCATGGCTGTGGACCAAGATAACTTTTTTTTTTTTAAACTTTTGTTTTTATTGGAACCCAAATCAGGATAGACTACACCTTGAAATGTCAGGGTGCTGTGATATTATATGGGTGCGCACGTTGCTTCAGCCAGAGCATGACGCGTGATGCGCAGATGACAATATTTTTTCAAGCTTTTAGTGGCTCAGCTCTATTGGGTCTTTTTCTCCTCTCTTCTGTGTCGATTTTGTAGTATGTAAATGTTGGCCTTTCATTGGGATATATTGATCTATTAATTATGTAAGTTAACAGGCATGCTTTTGTTGGAAGTCTGAAAACAAGTTCTAGAAATTTTTCTTGTTTACAAACAAATTCTGGAGTAGTCAGTCAGATGAGCTATCCATGCCTGAAGTAGTTAATGAATATCCATTTTCTTAAATACTTTATAAACTATCCCTTTAAAAAATGAAAAGAATAGAAGGTTGTTTGACAGTGATTGTAGAAGCTCTTACATGTGAGAATATTTTTATAACAAGCAGTAATAAGTAAAGTTTTAAGATACAGAAAATGCCAAAAAGGAACTTTCAAGGTAGTCAGAGCATTGTTACAGTTGTGTTTGTAGCTCGGATAGAAGCAATTATGCAACATTTCTGGCCTACTTGGAGGTATTTTCTATTTGACAATATTAAAAATGGAACATAGAGTCAGAAAATTGCAACCTTCTCTCTGCCTCTGGAGGAATCAAGGGAGTAATTAAATTGGATTTCGGTATGTCAATAATATCTTTCTCTTATTAATGGCATAATAATTTTGTAAATCAAATCCTAGAAGTGTTTCCAGTGTCATAAAGGTGAAAATGATTAAGGGTTAATTAAATATATTCTCATGGAACTAAAATTGTTCTGTTGGGTATCGTTAGATTCCTTTCTCTAGAACTTTCAATTATTACAATTTAATAGCATACTATGTACAATTCAGGCCTGAAATTTGTGTAGCCAAAAGCTATTCACAGTAATAAGCATACTGCATGAGGGCTGTCACTGTCCTTTCTCACAGATTTCTCTGAACATTCCAACAATATCGTATGTTAAAATTAATCTTAGGTAACGAATAGTTTTCTGAACAAGATTAATCACTGTACGTGGCACAGCTGAAGCAGAAGTTTTAGCTCTGTAATGTGTCAGTCAGTCGTTCCTCTCCAACAAACCCAGAAAAAGAGCAATGAGTAAGTGCTATGTTTTTTAATAGATGACAGCTGTAAGGGTCACAAATGGTAAGAAAGAAGAAGAAGCTTTCCCAAGCAGTGTCTTCTATAACCCATAGTATGAGAATAGCTCAGAGTGTATATGGGGAGTTTGGTAATATATCTATTTTATGTGCGAAATATTTAAGTACAATGGCACAATGATGCACAGTGGTACTTCAGAAAGATAAAATTATTCAGTATTTCTGAAGTCTGTACAACTGGACTCAGGTTTCTAAGGCAACCTGATCTTCCTCAGCATGTATTCTGGCTTGACGGATAGCTAGGTAGGTTAGACTTAAAGTAACTATATACATACGAGGAAATCCTATACTCCTTGCAAAACAAGATTTTGTTGGTAGCTTGATACCGTCTTCAGAGCCTTCTGTGCGTTCATTTTTGCCAGGTGCTGCAGAAAATTGAGGCAAAGAAAATCTTTCTATTAAAAGCAGAGTAAACAAAATGCCCAAAATCTCATACGGGTAAATCAAGGGGTTTTTTGAGTCCAAATTTAAGTTTTGTGTAATTCCTCAGAAGCTGAGAATGGACACATGCACTGGAGAAATGGCAAGGCACAGAGAAGGATGCATTGAACAGACATTTTTGCAGGTTTTGTGATTTTGTTCCCATGCTACAGGATGGATATTATACCTGGTTTTGCCCACTTTGGACCTGCTAGTTCCACCCAACCAGCAGTTAATCTGAATGAAATTTCCATATTGTTCTCAGCACATACACCCATAAACGTACTTAGCCTCTCAATGCCACATGTGATGTTTAAGATCCTTTAATAAATCATTTTGAGTCAGGCTTATGAATTTAGTATACCAGTGTTGTGTTTGGAAGTGTTCACAGCTATTTTCTGCTTAGGTATTTTCGGGAATTATGATAGAAGGTAACAGAGTCAGTAATAACAGTATGAAAAATACTGCTGGAAGCAGTAACTCCTAGGGCTGAAGGGATTTTAGAGGTTTTAGTGCCTGGTTGCTTAATGAAGGTAACTGGAAAATGAAGTCCCAGCTTGGGGAAAACCACTCCATATTAAAAGCAGTCAATACCCAGCTTGGGTACCGAAAAGTTGGAGCTGTAGAAAAGAGGGTGAAGAGCAGCTAATGCTCTTGAAGCTCTCTGGTGCCCACAAACCCAATTTAAAGGCTGTGTTAAGGATGCTTGCCAATTTGGTGCTAATTCTGGAGGAATGTTCATGCTGGTAAGCTTTATGCTATCGCTCTTTGTAATGATGCCGTACTTTGAATTGAGAGCAGACATACGAAGAAGCACATGATTTTCACTGTAAACATCCACACTAAAATAACACATAAAATGCATGATATGCGCTATTCAATGTCAAAGTGCATTAATATTTACAGATACCATTTGCAAATCATCTTAAGCTCCGAGTCTGCTTTACCATATAAGGAAGCTCTCCCTATAGCTTGTTTGTTGTTTTAAAATTCTCTCCTTTTTAAACAGTGTAAATCTTAAAAAAACTTCTAATCAGATCAATGGTCTGATATTTGGATTGTATTTAATATTTCCCAGAGAGGTCAGAGTACTTTGAGTTAGGGACCTTAATGCTGCTTAGAAGTATCAACTGTGGAGGACCACTACCTCCTGTCCAGAGATCCTAGCCACTCAGTCCCTCTAAATACCCAGTTTTTGATCACTTACAAGATACAGACGTTGCTGTGTGCTGGGGAACAGAGGTGTACATATGTATCCTGAAATAAGGTCAGGACAGATGCTTGCTACCAGGAAACTGAAATTCAGTTACAATTCAAATCTCAAATCACCAGTTGAATGACTAATTTAAATATGTTAAAATCCAAAATCACCATATATGGTCATAGAATGTCCCTCTCCCTCAACTATTAAATTCAGTTCTTGAAATTAAACCCAGAGTTTTTGAAATTGCTGGAAATTCTTTCTACTCTCGGGTTTTTTTCCTCTTTATCCCATCTTCTGGATCACCAGAACATGTTAGCCTGGGCTTACATTGATTATGGTCATGAATTTTCTTCTGGTCTAGTAGTAACTGTAGAGTGGCTTTCCTTTGTGGTCAAAAATTCACCATAAAGTTGATTTTTATCACTGATTCTGTAAGTGGCAGACGGTCATATCTTTGCTCATGTTATTAATTTGTTTGCTTTAAATACTCAGGTTATTTGGTGCTTAACAAAAATAGCCTTTTCTTGTAACTTCATGACCTGTAATCGTGGTGGCTGTCACTTATCTGACCTAGTTTTATAGCCAACTCATACCTCTGGGTTTGACTTTGGGTCAAAACTCTCCTGAAGAGAATCAGAAGTGCCACCACCCTTTAGCACATCAGGAGGAGCCAAAAGGCCTCCTTAGTCTTTCACCATTACCTGTGTCTTAGAAGTATAGGTGTCATTAAAGCCCCTTCTGCAGCATTTCTCCTTCTCTTCTCAGTTGTACGCTGTACAGCATATACACAACAGGTAGACAGTATTTCTGGGAAATGTCAGAACCCCTGCACAAGTATCCTTATGTTTTGCATGAGCAGTAAATTGGACACATTCTGAGAAAAAGTCAGATTTCCTGTACATATACAAAACCATCTGTAAAGCTCTTTCGTAAAGGGTCCAGGGCTGCTCAGAAGTATTGGCCTTGGTACAGATAAAGACCTGATATGCAGAAGGTCAAGGGACAAGTTTGAGATTCCTAAGGATCCAGCAGTTCAGCTGGGGTGCTGGATGTCTGAAAACCTTGGACAAATGTGAAAAATCCTCTAATTTTAGTCCGAATCCCAAAGAAGAGGATGTTCAAGGGGCTATTTGGATATCTATTTGGTGATCCCGTCCCACCTGCTTGCTCTCTTTGGCCAAGTTCTGCTTTAGTGTTGAGCTCCAATCTTTCCTGGTTTATTCAGTCTTTTCTTTTTTCTTCTTTGTCCGCTAAAAGGATAAGGACACATTTTAATAGGATTCCTTCTGTAATCCCTGAGGGGAACTCTTTGTAGCAGGAAAATATTCAAAATGATAGTATCTCTGTAATTGAAAGCACTACCAGGAGTAAATGAAAAATGTTTCCAGATTTGCTGGACCAGTCGCGGCGTGTCAGATCAACTTCAGATACTTTCAGAACTGAGTAGATTTAATTTCTGTACAACTGAGGCCTGGAAATTTTCAAAAATCAAAATTTTGGGAAGATTTTTCTGAGCAAACGTAATCCCATTTCCCCCAGAAATTCTACCCCAAAGCTTTTATCTTTCTTGCCTCTACTTACTACCAGCGTGTATTACTAGGGATGTTTAATTTGAACTACTTAATGCAGCTATACTGGGATGACAGCCAGCTTCAAAGAAAGCTCCTGTAACCCCAACAAACGCACAGGGCCGAGAGATGATATTTTCACTGAAGATTAACCTTTTCCTGGGGATGATACTGTATGCCAAACAACAGGGAAAAGCTTGTGGATACTGGTTTTTAAGCCTATAACAGAAATACAGTGTACTGTAGTTTCAGATGTCTGGAAAAGGTATTTCTTGTAATTTGACTATTTCGGCATTGGGAGGGTTTGTTTTTTTGTTTTTTTTTTTGATCCAGTTGAGCACAAGATAAATAAGTCATCTAAGGAATTGCTCCAGCTTGTTTCTCAGCCCCATTCTCTAGGAAGAATGAAATCAGGATTAAGGTTGTGTAATAGTTATAATGTTCTAAAAACTACTGTTGAATCAAAGGCTTTGCAAAATGTCAGTTTTGAAAGTCATAACTGGAGGGTCTTTTCTATGTTTAAAGCAGGAACAGCATCCTAAGTAGTAACATAAAATTCCTGTAACACCCTGCTAATGTAACCTTACAAAGAAACTCTCCAAAGATAGGAATTCTAGTCCTTTTTTTTTTTTTTTTAATTTTCTTTAAACTGCTGATTTCATGTATCTTCCAAAATGGGGCTGTCAGTGAAAATGGGGATGGCACAGATATTTTTAAGTCATGTTATGAAATTCAGCTACACCAGTCTTAACTGCGGTGGCCACGTAGGGCCCAGCTGGGTGTGAATTTCAGACTCTCCAACTTCTGAAGCCAGATCTGCACCCTAAGCCAAGGTCTTGTGGCACTGCATCTTTAGCTTGACATGCCAGAAATAATTACCATGGGAAGGGGATGCTGGGAACAGACAGTAATCTCACTCAGGTTGCGCATAGCAAGTTGTTGATGTGTAAATATTGGTGGAGTTCTAAGTTTAATAGTTTTTAAAACTGGAAAGCATGAGAAAAGGCTGTAGGGAATGATGACCTTGCTCATAAGCATTGGCAGTTGTACGGCCTTAGGTCGTAAATTCTGTGCAATAGTGAGTAGTTTGAAGCAGAGTTCTATGTGATTTTTAGGGGTTAAGGCCTTCCGATTTTTACGAATACTAGAAAGTAAGGGGAAGAAACTCCATACACAACAACCTTGTTCAATTTTATTTAAACTGAAATATGGACTATTGAGAAGCAACCGTACACTGGCACATACTAGTTCCCCCATGAAAATACTCTGAAATTAAATTTAATATGTATGTTTCTGTGAGTAAAAATCTGAATGGGTACAGAATTAAAGAAGTGGTCTCATATGAAGGCAAAAATGTCTAGATTAATATGCTTTCAAAGATAATTTAGACTATTCTTTCATATCACTGCGTTTGATTCTGAAGAAAACCTTTTTTCATCACTTTATGAAAATGTAATTACATTTTTTTAAAAATGTAGGGATGGGAAGTTTAATCATGGACCAATAACAGCATTTTTGAAAATTTTTCTCTGTCATATATATACCAGTAATCCCCTTTTCACATTAAGATGTCTTCTAAAATTCTCAGCTGAGTTTCTGGTTTTTTGACAGTGTGAACAATTTGTCTATTTTTTTTTTCCTGCTTCAAGATGAAAAAACTATAAATCCAAAGATAAGGTTTAATATGAGTTTGCACATTGCAGATGTTCTTTTTTCTAGCAGTTGTGTGAAAATGCAGGCATTTCATTAGATGGACTTGTTTAACTGAGAAGAGCCTTCATCTTTGTGGGCGAATAAAAATGATAAAAGGAGTACAGAAGATATGCACAGTTCAGAGGTACCTGAGGACCTTTAGGATTTAACATGCATTTGCTTTTTAATCTTAGAATTCTTTATTATTATGTGGAAGCGTGTGGTTTAGTTTTTCAACTTGGCAGGTGGTGGAAATCCCATAATTATGATCTTGGTTGTTTGCTGGCAGTGCACAAAGGGGAACCATGGTAATCCACTCCAGCGTATTCTCAGTAGTCATTGCATATTGCTGGTGCTTTTTGGTATAAAATCTTATGTAAATCTCACTCTAGTAATAATTACTGAAGTTAGAAAAGAATAAACGTTTTTAACTTTTGCAGAAAGTAACAGAAAATCATTAGCCATCATATACCACCCTGCCATAGATAGCAATAAAAATGTTTAATAATCATGAAGAATGCACATTCCTGTCCAGGCTGCCTCTTTTTTTTGCCAAGGCCGAGCTATTTAATATATAAATTATTTAACCAACATTTGTCCTTAAAATATGATCATGTCATCATTTATGTTCAGTTCAAATCAACTTTTAAAAAGGAAAACATTTGCAATATTAGTTTCTATTGCCATCTGTGCTGTAAAACTTCTATTTATTAGTATTTTTATTCCATTTAGATATAATGCGATTTATCTCTTCCCTGAGCTTAGTAAACATTTAGGTAGTAATCCTCTGTAGTTATTTATGACTGGACTTGAGGCTGTTTTCAAGCACTTTGAAGGCTTTTTTTTTTTTTTTCCTTTTTCCTCTTGGAGTGGCATAAAAGGGCCTTAAGTCAAAATCCAGTATATCTAGAGAAAGCCGGAGTAATTACCGTAAGAAGCTAGAATGCAATAGTGCTGTCAGAACAGGAGATCTCCCCTCTGCCCTCAGCCCCCAGGACAGCAGGACAAACAGAGAAGAGTGTGGACCCAAAAAAGGAGATCGAAAGTTTTCTGTGAGTTCTGACTGGATTGACCTGGATATATCATCACTGGGATTCTCAGATACACCCCAGTGGTGCTGTGTCCCCTGTTTGCTACCCACAGTGGCTTTTCTGGCCAGCACAGGTAGAATCCCCTTGGGATTCATTCCTGTTGGATGTAAGAGGAACACAAATAAAATGATGAGGGGCCTGGAGCATCTCCCTTACGAAGAAAGGCTGAGGGTCGTCTTAGTCTGGAGGAGAGAAGGCTGAGGGGGGATCTGATCAATGCTTAGAATTAAAGGGAGGGTGTCAAGAGGATGGAGCTGGTCTTTTTTCAGTGGTGTCCAGGGACAGGGCAAGAGGAAATGGGCACAAATTTGAACATAAGAAGTTCCACCTAAACACGAGGAGGAACTTCTTTCCTGTGAGGGTGGCAGAGCCCTGGCAGAGGCTGCCCAGGGAGGTGGTGGAGTCTCCATCTCTGGAGACATTCAAACCCCACCTGGACGCATTCCTGTGCAACCTGCTTTGGCAGGGGGCTGGACTAGATGATCTCCAGAGGTCCCTTCCAACCCCATGTCATTCTGTGATTCTGTAAACCATTCTTCTAAGCTATTGCAGTGTTGTATGGAGACGGTGGTTCCTGCTCTCCAGAGGGCTGGGTTATCCAGCAGATTGAGGAGTGTAACTTCTCAAGGAAAACCTGTGGGACAGGTGGAGGGTATGTCAGCATTAACCTAACAATGAACAGTTCTGTCTGCTCCAAACCAGCAGCACTATTTCCTACCTCTTTGTGGAAAAACATCGAGTAGTCTACGTTTGGGATCTCAGTTCCTGGATGATAGATAGATTAGAAAAAGGCGACGATAACAAAATCATTACCCTTATTCAATGCCTGTTTTTTTCCTGTGCACTTTTTCCCTGCAAGGTTCCATAGCATCCCAAATGAGTACCTTCCTGTAGCATCCTGCCCGTTCCTACTAATGCTTGAGATGGATATTAATGAATTTATTAATGAGAACGTATGTGTTGATTCTGCAGACAGCGCAATGAGCAGCCGTGACGCTGGGGCTCCCATGATGGAGCATCTATCGCCTCTGGGAGCCCCCTCCTGCCAGTGCTGGGATCTGCCCTGTGCTGATGCAGTGGTGGACAGTCAATTGTAAAAATCAGGCTGGAAGCAATTTCTTTGATGTTTTGATTTTTTACCCATCTGAACGTCAGTTTGTCATCACTAAATTAAAACGTTACGGGGGGGCTGGCGCTGCGCAGGGGGGTTCCCGGCTCAGGGACCCCTCCCTCACAGCCCCAGCCGGAAGCGGGAAGTCCGCGGCAGCCAATCAGGCGCGGAGGGGGCGTGGCCAGGAGCCGCGCGCGGATTTGAAGGCGGTTGGAGCAGACAATGGGTCGCGCGGCGGCGGCGGGAAGGGCTGAGGTAAATCCGAGGGGAGGGG
>QJSC01005335.1:122711-176705 GCA_003697955.1 Calidris pygmaea | reverse complement strand
GCAGAAGGAGGGGAACATGGAGAGGATGGGGGGCAATGGAAGCAGGTACCTGCTCGGGGCAGCAGGAGAGTCCCCTCCAGACCTCCCCCGCCTTCCCAGGTGCCCGAACAGAACAGAGAGGGGCCTCTGGAGAGAGACGATGAGGGGATGGAGGATGCTGGTAAAGGCCCCTCCAGGGAGCTGCCGAAGCAGCCGGCTCTGTGTATGAAGGCTGCTTCTGTGAGGAGCAAGAGGAGGGGGATAGTTCTAGGTGGTTCCATTCTGAGGGGAACTGAGGGTCCCTTGTGCCGGCCGGACCCTTCCCACAGGGAGGGCTGCTGCCTCCCTGGGGCCCGTGTCAGGGACAGAACCAGGGAGCTTCCTGGCCTGATCCGGCCCTCAGATTATTACCCTCTTTTGATCTTACAGGTAGAGAGTGATGAGTTAGAGAGAAGGAGTGTGAGGGCAAAGAAGAAAGATTTCAAGGCCTTGGGACGACTTGTCAAGGGTTTGGGAGCACAAATTGTGTTTTCCTGTGTCCCTCCAGTTTTGGGGCCTGATGAATGGGTTAACAAGAAGAGCAGACAGATCAATGCCTGGCTCCAAAACTGGTGCTACCAGCAGGGCTTTGGGTTCTCGGATCCCAGTTTGATTTACAGGACCTCGGGTCTGCTGGCAAAGGATGGGAAAACCCCTGTCCCAAAGGGGGAAAAGGGTACTAGGCCAAGAGTTAGCAAGGCTCATGGACAGGGCTTTGAACTAGAATGGGAGAGGATAAGACCAGGCCTACTAGTAATGAGCCTGGGGGTAAAGGGCCAAGGATGGCAACTGCAGAAGGGTTTGAGCATGGTCATTAAATTGAGAACTGGCTGTGTGACAGAACTCAGAGGGTTGTAATTAATGGAGCAGGGTCAAGTTGGAGGCCTGTAACCAGCGTGTCCCCCAGGGGTCAATATTTGGTCCAGTTTTGTTCAACATATTCATCAATGACCTGGACGAGGGGACAGACTGTATCCAGATACCATACTGGGAGGGCTGGCTGACACTCCAGAGGGCCGTGCCTCCATCCAGTATGACCTGGACAGAGAAGAACCTAATGAGGTTCAGCAAGGGCAAGTGTAGGGTCCTGCACCTGGGGATGAAGAACCCCAGGCACCAGTATAGGTTAGGGGTGGACCTGCTGGAAAGCACTTCTGAGAAGGATCCTGGGGTCCTGGTGGCTAGTAAACTGTCCCTGCGCCAGCAATGTGCCCTTATGGCCAAAAGGGCCAATGGAATCCTGGGCTGCAGAGGGAAGAGTGTGGCCAGTAGGTCAAGGGAGGTCATTTTCCACCTCTACTCTGCACTGTTGAGGCCACAACTGGAATCCTGCGTCCAGTTCTGGGCTCCCCAGTTCAAGAGAGACAGGGAATTGCTGGAGAGAGTCCACCGTAGGCCACAAAGGTAATTAAGGGATTGGAGCATCTCCCTGATGAGGAAAGGCTGAGAGACCTGGGACTCTTTAGCCTGGAGAAGAGAAGGCTGAGGGGAGACCTTATTTATGTTTACAAGTATCTTAAAGGGTGGGTTGAGGGAGGGTGGAGCTGGACTCTTTTCAGTGGTTCCCGGTGACAGGACGAGGGGCAATGGGCACTAGCTGGAACATGGGAAGTTCCATTCAAATATGGGGGAAATCTTCTTTGGGGTGAGGGTGGCAGAGCCCTGGCACAGGCTGCCCAGGGAGGGTGTGGAGTCCCCTTCTCTGGAGATCTTCAAGACGCGCCTGGATGCCGTCCTGAGTGATGTGCTCTGGGCAACCCCGCTTTGGCAGGAGAGTTGGACTAGATGATTCTGACAATCCTGTGATTCCATGAGTTATTGCCAATTGTAATTTGAATGTCATGCTTTGGTATTAGTATTCCCGGCAGGGCTTTTTTGCCCCATCTTTGCAACATGTACCTGTTGTTTCATTGCATCTGTTTAAATTACGAGAGATGAATATGGTGATCAATCAAAGGTAGTAAAAAATCCTCATTATATTACATTTTCTTCATTTTTATCTTTGTGTTTTTTTTTTTTTTTTTAATATTTCCCAATCTCCTGTTCCTTTTGGTATATTTCAGTCACTTTGTTTACGGGCTGAATTCTGCTATGACTAAGTTTATTGATAAAGCTGTCTTAAATTCTTTTTTCTAAAGAGGCAGGTATGTTTGTAGCCAGCCATGAGTACTGTCTCTGCCTAATAAAACTAAGGCCTTCATTGCTCTGATGCGCTGAATTTCCAGGGCTGAATGTGTACCTGGATGTGGATCTGCTGGGTAGCTGTATAAACTGTGGTATGGCATAGGGCCATTATTAAATTTACTGTATGCTTCTGTGGTTCCTGGCAGTGCAGTCTCATCTACTGAGAAGCCATCAAAATAAACTCCTCAGGCAAAACATCCATTAAAGTTTTTTCTTTCAAGAAAAAAAAAAATCTTCTGCTAATTTGCTGCAATTTATGTTTGCTTTGTGATTCTGCAGCCGAGCCTGTCAATGAAACTGTGCTAATCATTAGGAATTTAGTGCCTGTGTGCATTCAGACATCCTACAACTACCACTCCATAACTAAAACAATATTCTAAAAGGGTTTGGTTTTGGTTTTCCTGCATGGTTAAAGCCTTACAGCATGTGATTTTACACTCTTTTCTCTCCTTAAAAATACTTGAGCATATTGTTTGACGAAATAACCGTACTTACAGTGTACATTTTTCTTTTATATAGTGTAGTTTAATGATAGAAAATGGATGTCTCACAGATAAAATTACATACTACATACTATTGTGTCCTGTCTCAAAGACTTAAGCCCTGTAATCTTTTAAAAATTGATCATTAGTCCCTTATCTTCCATAATGTTACTGTTGGATAAAATTTGGAAAACAGTTAAATTAAAAGAGAAAAAGTAGAATAGGAGACAGTAGGTAGCACTTTGTGGGAAGACCATTAGAAATGAATAGGGATTGGGTTGGAGAAGCCTATCTTACAAAAGGTTTCAAGATGCCAGAAATCCAACATGGAAAAAGAACTATTGAACTGTTTTAAAATATTGGCTTGATTTTTTTTTTCCTCTTTTGGAGATGGGATGGTCTGTGGAACCTCTGTGAACCTTATAATTTTGTGCACAAAGCTGTAGCTCCATTCAGATTTTGAATAAGCAACTTCCATTCCATTGTATTCCGGCACACTTGAAATCTATGGCTGTGTTGCTCGTCTGGGAAGCTTAATGCTACAAAGTTAATACAAAACTATTTTAATTGCCATTTTGGGAAGGATGAGCATCTCAAGAGGATGGTGCTTTCTTTTGATATTTTAGTATTAGTTTGGATAAATTCCCACATCAGGTGACTGTGCAAGTGCCGGGAGGAGATGCAGGGATCTATCACATGCAGCAAAGTTTGTTGAGACAACCAGGGTTTTCAGATGACTTAATTGGTCAAATTCATGTCAATAGGCAGGATTGTATTTGTGACTGCAAGAAAGTGTATGAATACAGTGAGTAGTAATACACAGCTTGTGTAATTAATATCTTGCTCTTTTCCTAATTGTTTCTAAATTGTACAAAGATGCTCAAATTTGTGCTGAGGCCAGGAAAGCTTACTTTTTAAGCAATGCTTTTAGCTAGCTAAGCCATTTCAGACTCTTTCACAATATGCTCTATTTACATTATTTCACTCTGATTTTTTTTCTCATTTTGATCTCAGTGTCGTAAGTAGAGCAGAGGCTTTACCATGTTGGGTTGTGATCCATCTCGTCCACTTTTCACTCTAGGACAGATACTAGATGCTCCTGGTAAGAGCCAGAAAGCTAAGTGGCTGAGCCTAACTATAGGAGATACTGAAATTTAAAAGCTCTTTTTACATTTATTCATGGGCAAGGTTTTGTTTCTTAAGAAGTAAGATATCTAAAGACAAATATGGAAGGGAAGGGAAGGGAAGGGTATATGGTCTCAGTTACTCTAATTTCACAGCTTTGAGAGGGGGCTGGAGGAGGAGTGCTGCTGTGTATTGCTGTCTTTATCAGAATAATACCACATCTTCATATTGTTTAATCCTTGTTTACAACTTCCAATAATCCTGGCTTTGGGTTTCTAACATACCAAAAGTTGATGCTTTAAATACAAAAGTTCTGGATATTTTAATTTGATGCTGTTTCTGTTATGTATTTTAGCATTTAGCAGTATTGACTCTGACCTGAAGTTTCATTTTGCCTAGAATTCAGCAGCTATTATTATCAGGGTACAATTGCAGCCTTAGTGCTCTCTGGTAAGGATGGGAAAATTGATTTGCAAATTTCTGCACATCAAGGGGTTGCCTGCCAAGGCCTGCTTTTCACAAATGTGGATCTCTCACAGTGGGAACGCACACAGGCAATTGCTCTCCAAGAGATGCTTTACTCTCAAATTTGCTTTCCCTAGCTTGAGGCAGTTGCACGTTAGTTCCAGGTGCCTGTTGTGGATAGCTACATCTGACCATCTACAGCATTATTTTAGGTAATTTTGCATCCTTGTGAAACTTGTTAAAAAGCCATTTTAGAGAGACTTTCCATGCTTTCCAGACAGGACAGCTTGCTGAGCTGGTTAGGAAGGGCATGTTTGTATGTATCTCTAAAAGATGCACTGGAAACAACTGAAAGACCAAAACAGCAGGATGCTGGGAGAGGAACAAAGTGATGACAATACATATGGTGTCCCTACCTAGAGACAAGTGACTTTCAGGGAGATCAAAGGATGCTGCTGCTCACAGGCAGCTTTCTGTAAACTGAGGGAAGAATATAAATTAAGAAGTGCAGACATGTGCTCTGATGTGAGGTTACTGAAAACAGCCCTTAACCTTTGTAATTTAAGTCCCGTGACCTGTGGAGCACAGTTTCCCCATGGCTGCATTCACATAAGAGAAAGAAAAACTGTTTTTCCTTTCTTTTATCTTTCCCTTCTTCCACTTAGTTTAAAAAAGGAACAACTAGACAACCAACTGTGCAAAAATCCCACAGTCTGTTGTCTTTATTACTAGTATCTTTTGGGTCTAAATGTTAAAATTTGAGGTAATAAGCTTGAGAACAACCTAGGAAAAAAAAAATAAAGAGAAAACACTTGCTTTTTTGGAGAGTTTTCCTGATGGTTGGTTTTCATAAGCGACATCAACAAGGATAGTCACCCCAGAAGGTCATTGCCACAAAAAGGAGCCAACTTCCCTGTCTTAAAAGATGCCACAAAGGGCAAATTTTACAAAGGGCAATAAATTGGCTTCCAAAGGGGTCCTGATCATACAAATACTGAAATAAGGTGATCTGTTCTTGTAGTGTCTCATAGCACGCCATAGAACAGCTCTTGTCACCACTGTATCCTGGTTTCATTACAGCTTCGTGCCATTTCTGCTTGGGTTTAGAGCTCAAGGAAACATGTGAATTTACCCGTCTGAATGTGTTCTTTTAGCACAAATCTTAACTTCATATTTTTTCAAACCTCCTACATCCACCCTGCAGAAAACATGAAGTAGACGATAGCTCCTAAGTAGCAGAAGAAGAAGGAATAATTAATGTATTTTAGGGGTTGGTATAATGAAGTAGAGAAAAAAAGGTGTATAGGTACTTTCAGTTTTCACAGTTTCACAAGTGGTGAACAGGAAAAAAAAAAGGCAGAGAGAGAGAAAGGAATATTCTCTAGTGGCCAGCTGGGAAGAGAAGTGGTGGGTGGCCTAAGGTGAGCATCCTCTCCTGGGCGTCCTGTTGACAACCATGACCAATTTGCCTCCTCAGGCATGTGATACCTTTCGTCAGTACCTGCTCAACCTTCTTCTTGCTGGTCTTTCTTTGACCACACTCTTGCCATTTTTGACTGTGATTGGAACTTGCTTAGTTAGATCCTAAGTGTTGCACGCTAATTGACTGCTAAGTCTTGTGCACACCTTTTATTGAGTAGCTTTTACCAGATATGAGAAGGGCTGCTATTTACTTCTCTTGCTAGTGCTAATGCAGACTCACTTAGCCGCCTAGAAGCTTGCAGGAGGATGGGGTGGTGGTGGTGGGAATCTTAGTGCAGAGCTAGAAACTGAAGCTGCAGGGTGACAGGGTGAGGAGACAGAGGAGGAAGGATATGATTTAGACATGGAAAAGAGTTGCTGTCTCGGGGACTATGACAGAAAAAAAATTCAGAGTGCACAGCGCAAGGCTGCAAGGACACACGGTTGGGAGACCTGATGAAGCCATGTCCACGGTGTAGCCTCAGGGTGTGAAGGTGGAAGGTTGCAGTGAAAATGGAGGCTGAAACTGCAACCGGGAGGCCTTCAGCGATACGTGAGTTAACGCACAGCGCAGCATACTTTAAATCCTGTTTCTGGATGTATCCTAAAGCACTTTGGTAGCACAGAGCAGATAGAAGCCTATTTCAGACAGGGATGTGGCACAAGTACTCCTAAACACATGCCATAGTAGCATTTAAGCAGCTGTATGGTCTCTCTTTCCTCCTTCTTACCACTATACATCTGAGAAGTGATGGAAACAAGTTTCTCTCCAAGGAGTCCTTATTAGATACATCCCCAACTATCTGACTTTAAGATGTTAAAGAAATCAGCCAATGTTCACGCACACTGGAGAAAATGAATACATTCTTCCTTTATTTGTGGCTTTCTGAAAAGCATTCATGTAAAGATCTGAAGTGTAACTCCCAGGATCCACAGTATTCATAAGGAATATTTTTTATGGAAATGAAAAAGTGCAAAACTGAAATCCTTAATCTAGTTTTTTTTTCTTTAGTAGATAGATAAGAAAGAAGACAAATGGGAAAACAACCTTGTATAGGGAATTTGAGAAGACTATTGCGATCACTCAATTATTCAAAACCACCACTCGTCACTCAAAGTAAGAATTTGCCATTTAGAGAAAGCATCAATCTGAATAAGAAATTACTGTAATTAAAGGTGAACATGGCTGTGAGGTATTTCTCAGTGCAAAGACAATGAAGTTTGTTCTGAGGCAACTTTGCTGTGAAAAAACAATACCAAAAAACCTGCAAACAGGATTATATTTGGAGATGCTTGTGGTGTTCTGTTTCACTGTGTAGTACAGTTTTTCTGTGTTTCCATTGAGGTTGTGTATTAGCTGCTGATTGGTCTGAGAAATTATCAACTGATATTTACTTTTTTTTTTTTTTCAAATTGGACTTAAAGAAAGAGCTAACCTAAACTGTCAAGCCCAGAGCCAGCAATCCTGGGAGGAATTTAGAGCTCAGACCGTATCTGATGCACAAACATGCTCACCTTAGTTGTGCAACATCCAACAGCGACAACTCACATGGCGCTATAATAATTCCATGACAAGTACCCTACATGGCACAGTTAATTTGTGGGTGAGCAAATCCTGCATAAAAATAAGTAGTGGATTCTCTAGGCTGGATGGGTTTCTGTTCCAATGAACTTCAGCTTCTGAACTTGTTCACTTCATTTTGCGGTTGTGCTTAACTCACTCGAATGTGCTTGTGACTTTAACTAGAGCAGAAACGTGCAGGTCCCAGCCTCGGTGGTGTGTGTGTTTCCTTCAGACCAGTTAAGTTTTCAGGTACCCTCAACCGCTCTTTGGGTTATACTCATCTGCCAAATTGGGATTGCTTCTTGGAAGAGCTGTCTACTGTTTTTTTGGGTTTTGTCAAGTTTAATTAATTCATTCATTAATTGCAGAGAGATTCAGCCAACCTGTACCTTTAACTATCTTACATCATCATCATCATCATCATCATCATCTTTTCTTTGTTTATTATTTTAATGAAACAACCTGCATCTTGAATGACCTTGCTAAATGGGCAGCTGTAAGTAGCTATGAAAATAGAAAAAGTTTTATTAAATAATGGGCTCGCAATTACATTCTGTTCTGAATTATTTCTCTAAACCTTAATCTGTTTTTAATTATTTAATTCAATAATTTAATTATACTTGAGGCTTCATCTAGATTTAAAATAAATTTCTTTTTTCTTCATTAAGCCTAAACCCTACATTTTTTAATGCATTGCATATCTGACTGTAAGTAGTTAAAGTTGAATTTTTTTGTCAAGATTCTCCTAGCTACTAAAAATTTACTTCTGAGGAGCTCTCATTTTCACCAGTAAGAAACAGGATTAAGCCTCTATGGTTTAGCTTTCTTCCGTTTAGGGAGAATGGAACTAGACATGGATCTGAGCCATCAGGCTGCCCAGTGTGTATAGAAACTTGTAGCTCCACATACCTCAAAGATGCTTCCGTGTGCTTAATTCACTTTCTTTTAACCGTGGTGCTTTTTACGTTTTCTTCTTTGTGCCTAGCCAGAAAAAAAAAAAAAAATCATGGATGTCTTATTTATTACTATTTAGCTTATTCTGTGTCTGAAGACACTTTGCTTGTGTCATGACAGCTTTACTTCTATCTCCTTCCTGTTTTCCCCTACGTAACCTGGGCCTGTCTGTAGTGATAGTTAACTTAGATGAATCTGACAAAGTTATATTTGAGGCTGACTAGATTCTCATCACAGTCACATCTAGTGCTACCTTTTGACATTTCCTGTACCTTGTATTTCTGCACTGATACTCAAGTGCATTTTTACTTTGAATTTCATATGCTTTTGACCCAGATTATCTCTGATTAGTCATGTTGTATCAAAACGCTCTTCCTTTCTTTTCTATGTTTATTACCTATTTAACTGTGGAAGCATAATAATAAAGGCTTGGTTAAACTCCAGCGCTGCCTTTGTAGGGATCCTTTGGTTTATTTTGGAGGTCAGAACCTCTCAGCTTCTGTTTCTCCATAATAATCTGTGCCAAAGGAGCGCTAGGAGAATTTTAATTCTTTAACATTTGTAAAGCCTTGAATCACAGGGCACCTCGGCATATGCTTAGAACATCTGGCTGAAAATGAGGACTTAGAAACTTTCTCTGTAGGATTTGTAAAGAAGAGATTAGACAACAAGCTCTGTGGAGAAGGAAAAGCAGGTATGGGCAAGGTGGAAATAAAGGGAGGGAAACGGAACAGCAAGTATAGAAGATTAAAGAAAAGGCAGATAATAGAAGGATAGTTGCTGATAAGGAACAGGTAGCTAAAAACTATTATTCAGTAAATTAAAATTCTAAAACAAAGAACACAAGACTAAGACAAAAAGAGGGAACAGATTAGCCATTTGTTATAATTAAATATTTGCTTTATGTTAGTAAAGGGAATTAAAGTAGTTAAAATCATATCTTTCAATAGATTATCCTTTGTTGTGATTGACAAATATTTATTGCTTGTAGAGGTTTGTTAATATTCATTTGAAAAGGTTCAGGAAACAAATGTAACTATGGCTTTACTTGGTCGTAGGTAGAAAATAACTGTATTTTTTGCTTATCCAAATATGGACTTGAAGCAAATTGCTCTTGAAGTAAATACTAAAGACATGATCGCGTTAGGTTTAAACAAACAAGCAAAAGGTTATGAATTGTGCATGTAAAGTTTCACACTCTAAAAGAGTATTTCATGTTTTCTGGCTATATTCCCCCAGGAAAACATGTGTGAAATGTTTTAATTCCCGCCCCTCACCTCCGAAATGGCATAGTAACTGTAAGGCTAGAAAATTTGAAAGGCCTCAATTGCTTCTATAAAACTCATTATAGAAGATTCAGGCTGTGTGGCCTTTCTGGTTTTCATCCAGCAGTTTCCGTATGATACCTATGCCTTGGAGCATTTATTCTGTTTAAAATTAAAGCAAAGAAAAAGGAGAGCTACCATGTATTTCTTTGTCAAGGCACAACAACTCCATTATTTATTAATTTTTAATTCCTCTGTTACGTTTAAAGATACAGCAGATTTAAAGCTATATAAAATAATTCATGCTACTATCATTTAGTAGCAAAAAATGAAGAAAAACAGCATTTGATGTGCTCTAGTAATTTGAATATCATCTATAATACTAATTCCCTTCAATGGCTAAATTATTATAAATGAAATGTCATAGTCATTAAATATCTGTTGGAACATCTGGCAGTGTACATCAGTAGCATGTAAAGCCTGCTGTGCATGAAACACGTCACGCTGTTAACGTGTTTCTGGATGACTATGAATGTGGCTTTATCCCCAGTGCAGGTCAGAGACTGCATTTGGCACAAATGTCTAGTGCAGAACGGATAATGCTCGACAAAAAAGTAACTCCCAGTAGGGCAGGGAAAGCAGTGGTTTTGTGTTATTGACTTTTGAAGATCCAGAAGGTGACACTCAACATAGAATCGTAGAATGGTTTGGGTTGGAAGGGACCTTAAAGATTATCAAGTTCCAACCCCCCTGCCATGGTCAGGGACACCTCCCACCAGACCAGGTTGCCCAAAGCCCCATCCAGCCTGGCCTTGAACCCCTCCAGGGATGGGGCAGCCACAGCTTCTCTGGGCAACCTGTTCCAGTGTCTCACCACCCTCACAGCAAAGAATTTCTTCCTAATATCTGATCTAAATCTCCCCTCTTTCAGTTTAAAACCATTACCCCTTGTCCTATTGCTCCACTCCTCCTGATAAAGAGCCTCTCCCCATCTCTCCTGTAGCCCCCTTCAGGTACTGGAAGGGGCTTTAAGGTCTCCCTGGAGACCTGGTTGTTCCCCAGGCTGAAAAACCCCAACTCTCTCAGCCTGTCTTCATAGGAGAGGTGCTCCAGCCCTCTGCTTGTCTTTGTGGCCCTCCTCTGGACCCATTCCAGCAGGTCCATGTCCTTCCTGTGCTGAGGACTGCAGAGCTGGATGCAGTACTCCAGGTGGGGTGTCACAGAGCTGAGTAGAGGGATAGCAGCACCTCCCTTGAGCTGATTCTACATGTCCATTGAATAGAAAGGAGAAAGTGACTGTTAACTGTATTAGAATTCAAACATTGTGGAAGTTTACTTGATGCATTTGGTAAGTCCAGGAAAAACTAAAACTTGATCGAAACCAATAAGACTTTAAGCTGTGCCCTTCCCCTCTCCCATCTTGTTTTATGTCTGTGACCTTCTGTTATTTTTTGCAAACGCATTGGGTAGGAAGTAAAGTATTGGTTGATAGAATATGAAACTATTGTCAACAGGTACCAAGAAGTCACAGCTTTGGATATACGAATTTTTTTAACCTTTGTAGACAGATAGTACTTAGGAGGGCAAAATGGCAAGAGCCTGAAGGTGTGATCATAAAATTGTATTCAGGTAAATCAGCGGTGTTAGGGATGACCGGTAAATACCCACTGACAGTGCATTATGAAAGAAGTTCCTAGTAATGTTAATGATACGAGAACTATGATTGTCTTTGAGAATGTCATCTCTGATGACAATAGCTGGTGATTCCTTATAAATTAAAGCTAGTGATCTAATTCAGTAGAAAACAGCCTGAAGGTGGTTGTACTTTGAGATCAGATGATTTTCAGATGTTCTAACACTTCACTCCAGTTTTCACATGGTGAACAGCAACATTTACTTGCAGTACAGAGTTTGTCTTTTCAGCTGGGAAGATTCACACAGCAGTTAGCACTTTCTGAATTCCATATTTTAGAATGTCAAGTAATCTCATTCCTTTCTAAAAATATAAATACAAATTCCTTATCACTGTGATACCTGAAGTTATATAGGCAAATTTCTCTTTTTGGAATAATAATAGGATACACACCCTAATATTTTCTGCTGAAAGATTATGTCTCTAATTTGTCTGTGGGACGTGTAGGCACTCTCATTCAGGTCTACAAAAAATTGTGTAAGCGCTATAATGAATTTTCTGAAAGTAAAAGGTGTTTTTGGAAAGAATAGTACTTTTTTATTCATGTAGAGACTTTAGAAGGTATTGGAAGCAGTAAAATTTATCTTTTTTATTTTGTTACGCTGATAAAACTGCTTGTATTTGTTACTTAGGACAGAGTCAGTATAATTCAAATAGACCAGATCTTTTTCTGATGAATAGTATGAAATGAACAAGAAAGAAGCTATTAAAAAGTCTAGACCTGTGGCCGCTGTATTTATGAATGCAGACTCTGGGATGTTCAAAGGCATGGTAAGTTCTGAGAGTGAGAGTTTTTGTTATAGAGCTGATTCTGCCAGATGCTGCATGAAAGCAAATGCCAGTTGCTCACTGGCATCCTATGGTTACTACACATTGGCTTAAGAATCTACCTGTGCAGAGCCACGATTACTGAATGGCATCCGTGCAAGGAAATCTTGTTTCCATACTTGCTTTATGTCAGAACCAGTTCTTGAGTACAAGTCCTGAGTTCCTGGATGTTAACTTTTATTTAGGAGTTCAATGGCGAGTTTTTGAAGTATGCTCTGCTGAACACAATGCCCTTGGACAACCGTTCTTCTGCCTGAAGGCCAAGAGTCGAATGGGTGCTGCATATATTAAGGGTTTCTCCATCAGTCTAAAAAGTGTCAAATGAATTACCTGAGCCATAAGTATATTTTGCTTTATTGGTGAGAAATTCCTACGTATGCTGTAACTTCAATGTCTAGGGATGCTCTGGCATAAGAAGTATTGTATAAATGTAGGTGATTATCGTTACGTTATCCATATCCTTTATTTCATGATTCTTTGGTTCAGAACCTGTGGTACCATGTGAGAGGAAAAAAACCCCAGAAAATCTAAATAAAGCACAAGGCCATCCAATCTGCCCTAACAAGAAAAAGAATTGTTAAGGAAATCATAGTGCTGAGGTCTAAATATTTCACAATTAGGCATTCATTTGGAAAGAGCAGCTGCTCTATATCCTCCACATACTATTTTGCTTATGTTGTTTACTGATTACAAAACACAGAATATACTTTTATTGACTGTGTTTTCCCCTACAGTCTTCCAGGAGTGTAATAATGAATATTCACATTAAGAAACAGCTTCAAGGTTCTAGCACCCGCAGCAGCTGTGCTTCTTACAATGTCTGCAGTCACTTGGGTTGACTAGATGTAAATAATTTACATGTGCTGTATAGAGCAGCCCTTTCAGATCTCCATATATTTATGCTAATACATAAGTTAGATTTTGCTGGCAACCGCTCTGTTGATCAAATTGAAACAAAAAGTAGGTTGTAGCTGCTCAGGGACTAGTCTCCCAGTTGCCCTGAACAACTGCCATGTGCAGTACAGAAGCCATCATAGTTAAGTGTTGAATCTCAAAATCTCTGAGGAATGTTTTAAAGCTAATTATCACTATCAAGAAAGTCGTTGAGGTCAGAAGGCACGGAAGTTCTCTACAGAGTTTGTCTAGTTACCTATTACTTCAGAATTTATTAATATCCAAAAACACATCAAGGAGCAGACAGTAAGCTCTTTTGATATACAACAGCAAGATTGTTCCTGCACTTTTTTCGTTAATGATATAAAACTGTAGCAAGGACAGGAAAAATTGCTTTTTCCTTTACTATCTACCACAGAAGTTTTGCATCTTGTTACAGACCCTTAAGTTTATAGTTTTAGTGAATAGATCTGGATGCAATGTGGTGAACGATCAGACTGATTACACAAAAATATGAGGAGGCTTTATCTGTTAGACCTGTGAACTCACCCCCCCCCCGCATATGAATGCGTCTCTTGTATAGACGAAAAGCAGTATGTGCAAGTAAAAACCCACGTTTCTCTAGCTATCTGTTAAGGCACACAGGTGCATGTATGGGTAAGGACTGTTCGTTAGGAAAGTGCCTGCACTGTCTTTGAGGTTTTGTCAAAAGAGTTAATTGCTAAGTGCATATGGCTTACCTAGTTGTCCTTTTGCATTTCTGCTTTATTTTAAAGGATGTCCTCCATTTACCTCTGTTGGCAGTTCTTTTGGGTTATGTTTCCACCTGGAAGTGCCAAACAGGGTTGAACTTGACACCACAATATGAGGACATATACAGTCAAGAAACTCCAAGTGTATAAAATTATGTTGCAAAGTAATATCCAATGGAAAATGCATTATTTATTGATTTGAGAGCAGTACAGAAAAGATGCACAGAATTGCTAGTGACGTATATTCTGCAGCTTTCTAACAGGAAATCATCCATGGCTTTTTGCTTAATTTTAAGTTTCCATCAACCAAAAAATATACATTTCAGTATTCTCTTCAGTTAGACACTGTAATTAGCTTTTCCTCTGCGTAGACTTTTGTTGTGGTTTTTTGGGTTTGTTTTTTTTTGGTAAGCTTAAAGGAAAAATGTAATTGTTACCACTGCTGCCCAGCACAGTGGTGAGGACATTCAGGTGTCAGTGCTTTGTGCTATGACACCTGGGCAAGCAGTAAGCATTTGTCTTTGGTGGAGGGATATCACTTTCTGGCTAATGGTTGCTTAATGTTAGATGTATTCCTGATACAAATAAACATACCCACTTAATTGAAAATTAAAAATGTCAAAGCAAACTCTTCAGATGATAAGTCTTTGCCTCATTTCAGCCTATCTTTTTCTAAACCAACCAATATCTTTGCTACAGGCTCATAGCACCCCTTAGATGCATATCAGAAACATGGAGAAGTGCAGAGAATCGAGATTTTACTTACAGAACAGAAGCTAATGGAGTAGTTAGTGGCTTATGGTGATTAACAGAGTGCCAGTATTTTAACAAGTGAGCTCGTGATACAGCCTGTGTCACAAGGGAACATGTGCTCAAAAAGAGGATTCAGTGACTAGAGAATTTGTGTTTTTTTCTATGTTAAACAAAAACACATGGCTTTTACACCGGAAAAAGAGGCAATGCCAAAAAGTGTTTAAAAAGAGTGGAAAAAGCCAAATGTAGTGTTTAGCAGGATTTTAGAAATGCTTATATATAGTCCTGAAGATGTATATTGAGGTAATTGACTATACAGAACAGGAATTAAATGTGGAGCTGGGAACAAAATGTGAAACATTTACTATCTGGTGCAGTTTGTTTTTTCAAAAGGAAAATCTTTGCTCTTTAAGAATATTTTTATAAGTCCTTGGAACAGTCCTCTTAGGGCTTAGGAAGTAATAAGCATTATGTACACAGATGAATTATTCCAAATAAGCACAGAAATTACTTCAGGCCCACCTCCATTTTTGAATAGAGAGGGAGGGAAATAGAGAGAGGAATATATATACTTATGGACTTAAACATGCTTATAGATACCTAGTGAGATTTTCAAAAGCACCTAACTCCTATTGGTTTTAATAAGTATTTAAATATTTGTGAAAATTCTACTTATGTGTCTTAATTTATCTGTACACTTATATTTGACTATTAAAATTGGCTTGTAGAATAAAATTCTTCAAGTTTTCTGTGGCTCAGGTGCTTGCATCCTGTTGTATTTTGCTTTAGCGTTTAAATCACCTGAGACTGAGGTGATAATAAATGGATGTAGGAGTCTGAATCAAAGGTGTGACTGCAATTTGTATAAATATATCCAGCTAGCATTACACGAATTGGTGAGGTTATTGTTAAGCCCTGTAGGTGTCAAGGCTCTTGAGTCAAATGTGTATTTACATGTGGACCCATGTAAACTCTGTAGTCCAGTCTGAAGCCTAATTTGCCATCTCTATATTGCTATTACAAGAGAGATTCGTTCAAGTTTCTCTGACTTGCTGTAATTGCAATTTTAGATGGCAGTGTAGCCATAGCGTAAGCTTTGAATGCTACGCAAAATTTTAAGTCTTCAGTTCTTAAAGGAAGTGAATAATCGAATGGTAATTCCTGGACAATTGCCATAATTATTATTAGTGCAGATCATATACATATTTGCAACACATATTCCACAGTATTTTCCCAGCTGAAGCTTTCCAGCTGGCAAGTACTACTGTTTTCATCTTTCCCCTTCGGTAAAGTTCTTCTGTCAGGCTTGTCTCAAGTCTCATCTATCTGTTTTGCAATGGTTTGCTTTCTGCTATGCAGAACAACTCCTACTTTTTCATGTCTTGTGGGGTTTTTTCCACTTTTTCTTGGTCATTTTTTGTTTTGCGAATTAATAGTTTGGTTTCTAAGTAGTGGCTTAAGAAATCAAAATAGCAAACTTCTAAACCTTTGAAGTGGAGAGCTTTAAGTCATAGTTACGTATTTAAATTCTTAGGTTTTCCGACTGGATTTCATTAAACAATTATTCTTATAAATAATTAATTCAGCTCTCCATCTGCCATATAAAACATCGTGTTTCTTATGATAGATCACTTGAAAGCAAACAGTTCTTCTGAAATGAATCTCTGTGGGAAAGTGGATCATAGGTAATTTTTAGACATGAAGGGTCCAGTGGCAAACTTTGTTGAATTAATATATTATTAAAGATGAACTTGAAATGTAAAATTCTGGAACAAGTCCACGTTGCAAGACTGCTTCCTTATCCTTGATTGTCTGTTGTGAATTGGTCTGTTGGTTTCGTAGAAAAATTCCATTAGGAAATTTCCTGAAAAATGTTTAGAACAAGAGAACGGTCTAACCTAAAGTGTCAGTAATTTCATGGTGTGTTATGTGTCTTGAATATAATAGTTCAGCACCACTCAGTTGACATGGTTTGTTAGTTATCATCAAACCCCCAGATCATCTTTGTGCAGAAGCCCAAAGGGCTCTAAATATGCACATGCAGTGCAATTATGTGGTAATCAAAATAAAATTTAACAATTTTGAAGTTAAATTGAAAATAGATAGTCCTTTCAAAGCCCTAGATGAAAGGGAGACAACCATATGTGAATCAGATACAGCACTGCTGAATTATCTTGTTCAATGTCTGTGCTTTCTAAATAATAGACAAGGTAACTGTACAGAATGATTCTTTTGAAGGATCTGACAAGCATGATTTATGGCATAGCCCAAAACACATTCTTTGCTTGAACGTTCAGTCGAAAGAGCTTCATTTTCCCCAATTCTAATATTCTGGAATTGTATCTAAATTGTGTCTTAACTTGGGAAGTCACAGGAGGGAGAATATAAATTACACTCTTACAAAAATATACAAGAGATTTTAAATTGGAAAATTGCTATTTTGGAATGCAAGACAGCAAACTACAATTAATCACTGTTCTTCCTCTCATCAGACTTCACAGTGAAGCTTCAAGAAACATAATGCAGTATTTTAAAAGGCTCATTTAAAAACCTTTCTCAAATACTAGAAACATCTGGGGAAAAAAGGACATCCTTGTTTCGAATAAATCATTCAACGAGTTAATATTTGAGAACCTAAAACTAATTGAGTTTGCGTAAAGCCTCCAATTTAAAAAGCTCAACTCATGGAATTATTTTTAGATTCAGGCATTTATGAAAATTCCCCTCCATACGGAAGGAGAAAGTGATAAATTGGAATATTAATTCCAAGAAAACAGGTGCTTCAGATTTTCTGTAGGTTATAAAGGATGGCTTATATTGTTCTTAAAGCACCTAATATCAGAGTATTCATCCTAATCAATACTATAAGTATGCGCTTTCTCAAACACTTGATTCCCATAGAGATGTCCTGTCTAAGCTAAGTCAGACATATGTCCTCCATCTAAAACCCTCCTCTCTGTGTGCTGTAGACTCTTATGACTCATCTGCTGTATTCAGAGAAGGGATATTATTGCCTTATAGGTAGAACAAGGGAATCCCATCTAAATATTTATCCTGTATAATGATATTTTGCAACTACACTAATGCAGTGATGCAAGAGCAACCAGAGAAGGTGCAACTCAGATACCTATTTTCACTTGTAAGTCTCATAAAACTGTCTTGCATAAAGTCCAAATTTCCTGTTTTAACTGGAGCACGTGACAGCTATTGGAGTTGTTTGTACTTAATGGTCTCAAGTGATTTTAGATGTCTGCAGAACCTATTGGACAAATATGTCCATCAGGAGTAGCATCTCCTGATGGTAGATCCTGATAGATCTAGGTATCTAAAATGCCACTACACATCCATGACTAGGTGCTGAAATTGCTTCCTTAATGTCTTACCTGCTCAGATATTGGAGACTTATGAAAGGGACCAGAGGCAAGTCAGGAATACACTACAGGAATATTTGTGAGAAAAGATAAAACTTCATAGAATCACAGAATCCCAGGTTGGAAGGGACCTCAAGGATCATCTAATCCAACCTTTCTTGGCAAAATAATGGTCTAGACAAGATGGGCCAGCACTCTGTCGAGCTTAAAAAGTGTCCAATGATGGGGAATCCACCACTTCCCTGGGGAGATTATTCCAGCAGTAGGTTGTTCTCATTGTGAAAAATTTTCCTCTTGTGTCCAGTCGGGATCTCCCCAGGAATAACTTGTATCCATTACCACTCATCTTTTTCATGTGACTCTGTAAAAAGGGAGTCTCCATCTTCTTTGTAGCCAGCCTTTAGATCCTGGAACATGGTGATAAGGTCTCCCTTAAGCCTTCTTTTCTCAAGGCTGAGCAAACCCAATTCTCTCAGCCTTTTTTGATATGGCAGGCTTCCCAGGTCATCTTTGTGGCCCTTCTCTGAACTCTCTCTGGCCTATCTACAGCTTTTTTTGTAAAGCAGGGACCAAAACTAAACACAGTATTCCAGGTGTAGCTTGACAAGTGCTGAGCAGATTGGGATAATGACTTCTTTATCTCTGCTGGTGATGCCCTTGTTGATGCAATCCAGCATCCTGTTGGCTTTCTTTGCGTCAGAGCACACTGCTCATGTTGAGCTTGTTGTCCACCAGGACCCCCAGGTCCCTTTCCACAGAGCTGCTGCCCGGCCAGGTCCCAGCCTGTGCTGCACTCCTGGAATATGTTTTCCCAGGTGCAAGACCTTACACTTGTCTTTGTTGAACGTCATAAGGTTCTTGTTAGCCCTCTCTTCCAGCCAATCCAGGTCTTCCTACAGGGTGGTTTTCCCTTGTGAAGTGTCCACTTCCCCACTCCATTTGGTGTCATCAGCAAACTTCATGAGGGTACACTTGATCCCATCATCCAGATTGCTCATAAAGATATTAAACAGCGTTGGGTCCAGTATTGATCACCGAGGGAACCCACATGTGACAGGTTGCCAGTTTGAAAATGAGCTATTTGCCACCACCCCTGGGTGCAACCTGTCAACCAGTTCCTCACCTACTGCGTGGACCACTTGTCTAGACCGTAACGCATCACTTTCTCTAGGGGGAGGCTATGGGGAAGTGTATCAAAAGCCTTGGAGGAATCCAGGTAGGTGATGTCCACCGCTTGCCCCGCATCAACCAAGCAGGTTACTGTGTTATAGAATGTGATCAGGTCTGTCGGGTGCGATTTGCCCTCGGTGAATCTGTGCTGGCTTTTCCTAATCATGTGTTTCATTTGACTTGTGATAGCCCCCAGGAGGATTTGTTCCATAACTTTCCCAGTGACTAAAATAAGACTGATGGGCCTATAATTTCCTGGATCCTCCTTTAAGCCCTTGTTATAGATGTGGGTGACATTAGCCTTCTAACTTGTCATGACGCGCATAATATATTACATAATATACAGGAAGTTTTTCATAACAAAGATTAGATTTTGATTATTATATTTTTATTTATTTATTGGGTGGCTTTTTTTGGACAGCAGTAACAGGACCCAGATGCGAGGCTTTGGAAGATTTTCCAGGAGCAGCAGCTGGCTCCTTGGCAGTCTCCTCAGGCAGTTGTGTTGATGCTTTGGAGTTGCCTCTGGCTCTGTCATGTAATGAGGCAGCTGAGGAACCTCCTTGTACATTTGGATGCCATTTCTGATAGATACCATTGAAATTTTAGGAAAGATGAGTGATTTATTTTATTTTTTTACCTGTGCAAGATATGTATGTATGGTATCTATGTATTATATATATAATGATGTCATATGATGTGTATATAATAGATGTACGTGTAGGACTTTGAAATTCCATCTATTCAACAGGAATTTTCTACTCTAGAAAGTGCTTTGCAGTGCGTTACCGAGTCCTTAAGAAGAAGCCTCACAAAACAATCACTGAAGTCCTGCAAAGCAGGGGGAACTAAAAGACTAGAGACTGGTGTGGCCTGAAACCTGTGCCCACTGATGGAACTCCCCAAAACACACCATTTTCTTTTGTAATAGTATCTGATGTGAATAGGTAGCTATCTCCATTATCCCTACATAGATTTATCGTACTTGTCCATTTCAATGAGTTCTTTAACTGCTGTGCTTTCCATACCTACATATAAAAGTTCACATACATTCAGAAACTACTTATATGGCTCCTAAATTAAAAAAAAAAAAAAAAAAGGGGGGGGGGGGGGGGTGGAAAGCGAACACATGTTCACGTTATGCTGTGCCATATGTTGTAGTAAACTGGATGTATGAATTACCATATGTGGATTTTTCTTATCTCTCCCCCTTACATAACTTTAACATGAATGTCCAAATTGCCAGAGGAAAAGGCAATGAAATACATTTTTAGCTCATTTTTGACAAGGCTTTCATTGGATGCCTACAGTTTTTCCAGTGCAAGTAGCTACAAAAGGTAAGGGCAGCATTAGCAGATACTTTTGGTGCATTTAAGATTGCTTGGGAAGTCGAGTGCCTTTGTGAGTGGAACTGGGCATTTTGAGATCCATATCATATTGACTGAGCCTGCATTTAATTGCAGGTGTACATTTTTGCCCATAGTTTCTCTGGCTTATGGGCAAGAAAACCCAAGACCAAATTAAAAAAAATAACTTCAACATCAGAATGATTTGTTCCCAAAGGTTAGAAGAAGTCCCACACTTTCACAAAGCTATCTAAAAGCTTGTTAATGAAAAAAAATCCGTCACATTTTTAATCTTTTTTGTTTTGCTTAAGAAAGACCCGGTATCATTTGCAACCATCCAGCCTTTGTTCCATGCCTCGCGCACCCCTTGTTGAGGAGACAGACACTTTGCTTTCCCGTTTTTAGAGAATTATTGCTCAGGTGTTGGTTGCTGGGCCGAACTGCTCCGAACCTGCCTTCAGCTGGGCTTCCTCCAGCGGATATGGTGCTTTCTGTGACGCCTTGCAGGGCCTGAGGTTTTAAAATTGGAACCTGGAATGGCAGCGACATTTAGGCTGCAGGGCTTTTCATTAAATTAAAGGCACTGGGGAGACTCTAATCATAGGGATGAAGCCGAGAATGGGCAAAAAAGAATTTGATCAGATAGTGCTCTTGTAATTTGATTATGCTTATGTAAGGGAGGGCTGGGACTGGAAAGGGGAAGAATCAACAATGAGTAAGATGACATTAGGAAAGGTTTTTATTCCTACCGAATAGCTAGTAAGAGCTGAGTAATGTAATTTTTATTCTTATATGAACTGACCCAAACTTCAGGGATGATCTGGACTCGCTGTGCTACAAGGCTAACGTGGTTCAGTTCTTCCAATCCTGTTCTCTTCTTCATGCTTATGCTTTGGTAAATCTAAAAATAAATTGAATGTAAATCTGTTTATGCAGGAGTGAATATGAAGAATGTATCTTCTGCACATGCAAATGATCTGGTAGAACATGTTTCCTGAATGTGCTTTTAGCTACCTTAGTGATCTGACTTAGTCAAAAACAACAGTGGTACTAACAAGGAGGATGCCTGTGAAGTTAAACGAGGGTTTAGGTACCTCAGAAACTTCTTAACATGACTTCAGACACTGGTATTTACACTACATGAATGTTTCCCATTCATAGGGAAAGAAGCGGGATTTAAAACACTCCAAAAAGGATTTTGAACATTATACATGTCATTCATGTATCCTTCGGATGAATCATTTGCTTCCCCTAGGGGAAGCTAAAGGCATATGCCTGTTGAGAAAAGCTTTCCATTTTTGCTGAGAATGAATGTAAGATAGTACACAGATGAAAAAACCCCAACATTTCTGTTAACGATAGTGCTGGAATCTGACATCTCCCACTCATTTTCCCTTTTATTGGCAGATTAAAAAGGGAAAGATGGAGGTAACATAAATCCAAACTTGCAGAGGGACTGTGGGAGGTAGATTTGTTGTTATGCCTTGTGTCTTGTATGACCAACCATGATGTAGAATGCACACATACGTTCTGCAAAGAAGAAGTTTTAGATGAGCATTTTTGTGTTTACTTTCGTCTGGAAGAACCAAACTGAAACTCAGATATAGGATTCTGCTATAAAATGCTTATATCCTCAAATTTTGCTGCAACATTAGCGGCCACCTTTGAAACTTGAGCATATTGCGTGAAATCATACCTACTCACTATGTCAGACCCATTGTGTGACAAAGTATGCTGCTCAGACCAGTCAGTTCATTATCCTTTATTTTTTTTTAATCCCATTCAATGAATCAGGTTGTTGTAATATCAAAAGCTTTATCAATTGATTAGTTTTTAATGTTCTCGGGAAAAAAAATCAAGAAAGAGATGTTATGATTTTGTGTATTGAGCGTCAGTCTGCTTTTACCACTTGCTCAGTCATCTTCCAAGGGAACAAAGTTGAGCTGAGATGCAAAAAAACCAAAAAAACAACAAACCTCTCACCATATTTTGCAAAATATTTTTAGCAGTAGTTTTTAGTGCTTTGTTTGCAACGCTATTGGCTTGGCTTGGCCAGAAAGCCACCACACTTCGATTATTTACATTTTTCATGCTCTCCAAGAAAGCAGTTCTGGTATTCTTCATCAGCTGTAATTAGGTATAAAGGAACAACAACAACAAAAAAATCCTGTAAAAGATCTTGTATCTGAATCAACCGGGACTGAAACCTTGTTGTTGGCAACTGACTTATGTTAGAAATGAATGTAAACGTTATCACTGCCTGGGATAACGTTTGCGAGTGTAGAGATGGACTATCCCGCGGTGTGAATTAGCCATTGTACCACTCAGCTGGCCGGCTCTCAGCATGAGGTAAAGAGCAGTGGAAATGTGGTACTAGTGCAGAAATTTTACTCTTTTCCCTGCTGCCTGAGCTTAGCAAGGGAGGCTTTTAGACTCGTGAGGGGAAAATGCTGTCTTTGTAGGTTTGATTTCTGCTGCCTCTTATAAATTTAGTTGTCAGTTAATGCCATTATGTATAAATTTAGGATTTAAGGGAGTGTCCTCCTATGTGCAAGTGTAATTCTTGTGAGCGGATCTATAGAGAATAGGGTAGCTCCTATCATACCAGTAGCTTACAAGTCACTCAGAAATGCCTATCACACATCTGAATGATTCCTTAGTGAATATGTTGATCCGGACAGGATTTTATTACAACATGAAAACTGTAGTTAGTAAAACTGTTTTACGACTTTTGGCTGAAGTATGTTTTCCTATCAAATGCTAGGTAATATGGTTTTGGGGCAGGAAAGATATCCCTTGGTGACTTTTTACTAGAAAATTTGAAAACGAAATTAGTGCCATTTGAATGCACATGTAAATTCTACCTCGGCTTTCAGGAGCCAACAAAATTTCAAAGGTTGCAAATGGATTAAATGCGTAAAATGTAAAAGAGAGAAAAGGTAGTGGCTGCTTTTCATTGTATTTAATTTTGTTTCAAGAAAGTAAATGGAAGGAGAGAGAAAATATAAATTCCAAGAAGTAAAAGGTTTTGGAATATTTTGCAAAATAATTAATTTGATAAAAGATAATAATCAAATTAAAAATTTGCCATATAATGTTAATAGCCCTGGTCCAAGTAAAGAGAAACTGCTCATTCTGAGTTTTAAAACCTGGAGTTGTCTTTAGACCTTGTCTTAAAGAAAATCTTTCTATTAAAGATACAATTTTGGTCCATCCTGTGAGCACAGATATCAAAGGCTGGGCCAGGTGAGAATTAATCCTTGTGTATTAATCCTAATTTAATCTTAATTGTATTGCATCAGCTAAATTATCTGTGTCTGTGGTTATTATATATCTAATCAAAATGTTTAATGACATTTTAGATACTCCAGACTATTTAGATTAGTTTAGCAGTGGTCAGCGTAGCAGATTCATCTTAGTCTTCTGTAATAAAGGTAAAGGCATAAACCCCAGTGCTATTGCAGAGCAATTACTTGTATTTATGATTAATTACAACTATTAACCATCTTTTATAAAAGAAAAAAATTATTTCTTATGATAAGTAATCTTGTATCTGTTGTAGAAATAATATGACATCTAACAATACCTACAAATATATTTTTGCTGAAAGCTTTGGCAGAAACAAAACTACACAATAGGGTTAAGAGCAAAATAGACAACTATTTTTGCCAATATAGTCCATTTTCAGTGCTAGCTAAATGGGTAAAGAGAACAGTCATGAAGCACTCAGCCAGCTCTTCTTAGGATTTATCTTACTAATGCATATTTTGGAATTATTACGTTTTACCTTAGTAAATCTAGATTTTAAAACATGAATGTAAAGGACTAGTCAATTTTGGCATTTTTCCAAAATGTACTTTATGAATTTGATAGGCCAGCACAAATATCAATATTTTTCATTTAATCAGTTCTTAAAAACAAGTGTATCACTTCTTAATTACTCAGTAGCTTGAAGCTGTTCTTGTTGGACTGCTATGAGCTGTAATGTATATAGGTACATAGAATACATCATCTATCAAACAGATTGCACTTGCTGTTAGTCAGAGCTCTTTACTATATTTAGGGCTTTTTTTTATATAAAACCTTGTAAGTGAAATCTTGCTTACACTGAATTCAATGGCAAAACTCAACTGACTTTAACTAGCCAGGATCTCACCCCTTGTTGAAGGATTTGCAAAATAAAAACAGCAATTATGAAGTAGAATTTTTTAAATCAAAGATAACAATCTGAGCCATTTAATTTTCATAGTCCCAGAAATATTAAAGAATTATTTTTTAAAAATGGATTTATATTGCAGGATTTAGTTGTTGGCGTCTGAACTCCCCAGTCACTGTATCATGCTCATTGGAATAAGGGACTTTACCAGCAATATGTTCACAGCTGTTCCTGTGCACACAGTCCAGAGATGTAGTTAAAAAGACACCCTGAATGTGACAAAAAGGTCCAATGTACAAACTGAATTGTGTAGAGATTTGCTTGCGTCTCCCCAATTCTGCTTCTTCAGGGAAAAACAAATAGGGAAATAAATTCGTTGTCAAGTTGCTTTTATCCAGTAATGTGGCTTGAACTAGGAATTAAATACCATTTTTCTCAATTGTACTAAAAAATGAATGCACTACTCATTTTAAATCTATGCAAAAATTACTCATTATTGAATATCAAGTTTCTGTTCAGAGCCTGTTTTCGCAGTTTAGAAATCTAGCACCTAAAATAGCGGTTTATAATGTAAATGCTGATACAACATAATAATACTAGCAGCTGATATTATGATAATCAACCAAACCTGTTTGCTAAGTGCTTTTTCAGCATTTTAAATGGATGAAGCCTGTTCATAGCAAGGAGTCTGCGATGGGAAGCCTGCAAAGGGCTACCTCATTACTTGGAATGTAACACAACTCAGTGAAGACAGCGATCAGCATTCCAATGTATTTATTTCAGGCTGAAGCTTGGTTTCTCCCTGCGTTTTGATAAAAATGCACTGAAAACAAAATAGGCAATAAAAATTAAATGTGGTTAGGATTTGTGTGGAGAAGATTGTGTACCAAAATCAAAGCTAGTGTTTGGGTAAGCGTGCATGAATTATGTATTTATATCTCTAAGGGTAACATTTTTACTCTTCTGAGTTCTCCATTTTAGTTGCTCTTTCAGACATCACTGTGCTAGGAGGTAGGTTTTCGAGAGTTATGTTTCTGCCTAATGTTCCCTAAACCTATGGGCCTAAAACTAAGTTCCTGTTATTTTTGATGGAAAGTATGCGTGGAAGTTAATATAACGTGGAGTTGACTATATCAGCAAGGGTAGGTTTGTAGAGATTGATAATAGTGTTCGATGGGGAATAGGAAGAAAAAACCAGATGAACTGCCTGGCACAAACCTGGAATATTTAATTTCAGAGTTTTGTCTGTGTGCAAAATAGTGCCCAGTATTTCCCACAGTAGCAAAGGTGAATTCAACACAGCAGGTCTTAAATACAAGTCACTGATGAGAACACAATAGTCAGTGGAGAGACTGGAAACTAAGTCTAAATCTTGCTGCACTGTCCCACCTTGATTAATGCAAGCATTTAATTTCACCATCTGTGAGGTTGATCAGAACGTTTAGGTGAACTTGGCAACTCTGAAGACCTGTGTCTGACTCCACTTTATTATATTATCTGTGATTCCAATAATCTCAATTTATGTTTGCTCAGAAAGATTACACTTTTGCTGTACTGCTATGCTATCTAGCACTTTCTTTCCTTAGTACTAGATAATAGAAAGTATATTTTTATCATCTAACGTCCCTGACTTTCTAGCAGTGGCATCTCGCTAACTCCGACTACGTTTAAAGCTATAATTAATCAAAAAGGAATATTGAAGGCTACCATATTGCCAGTTTTTCATACCACTGTTTTGTTTTTTTTTTTATATTTTGTAGAAGCATTTGAAAATTCTCTACTAAGATCTAGCATTGGTTGCTCTTTGGTTGTTTTTTTTTTTTTTTTACTGAATTTTGGGAAAAAAACCCTCCTTATTAAAAAAATATTTATGGCATTTAAGTTGTACAACAAAAGACAAAATGTTAGATACATTGAATCATATATGTACATATATATATAAAAATACATGTTTACCAATCAGAACCAATATAGAAGTAGGATATAACTCTCAGTAATGTAAATGCCACAGTGAATACATTACAAAGCACAAATAGTTTCTGGTATTACGCTAATTATTGACTTCTTTTCATCACTATTATGACGATTCTGGAACTGTGCCACTTTTATGACTGTTCTCAGCAGTCTTTATCCTTTTCTTTCCTTTCTTTTTTTTTAAATACTGACCTCATATCTTCCAGGGTCATAATACTGCTAGAAGGCCAAATCATACTTGGCTGTTTAACAGTGTAATAATCTGTATGGCCAGAGGGAATTTCCTTTCTTAATTTTTTTTTCTTTACTTGCACAGAACAAAAGGTTGTGATGAAAAGGGCAAGAATGCAGAAAATAAAAATTAGAAGTTGAACCTTAAACTTTATTTTTAAAGCCTTCTTAAATTTAAGGGTATATATATTAGATATATGATGTCAGCTAGTGGAAGATAATATGCTAGAGAACCATGGCATTATCATGTCTAAATCTTATGGTATTCTGCTGATTTTTTTGGTGAGTTTTCACTAAAAAGCTTTTGAAAAATGTGAGAATTTCAGGAGGTAACAATAGTGAGCACTAGTGCTGTTTGTTTCTTATGCAAGAATAAATTTTATGCACATACATTTTAACCAGTTACAACAAGGAGAAGATTTATTTTTTTAAAGTATAAGAGGAGGCTAAATATCAGTTTTGAAGAGGAACAATTTCAAATAATACAGTGGTTTCTGGATTAAATTGTAGTAAAACCAGGGCACAGCAGCTCAACTAAAGCTTCACAGAATATGAAGGAGTGTCCATATGTCTGCTTTTTGCTTTGGTATTTTCTTTTTTAAATAGTGGGGGAGGAAGAAAAGGCAAACGATGCAAGCTCTTTCCCAAAAGCTAAAATCTGACAGTACTTTGAGTCTTTATGATGCTGTAGCTCCTGTGGAGAACTGCTGCTCTCTGATACCTTCCATGCAGTTTGGTCTTTAGCATCATAGCCTTGCTTTAGGTAGCTCTGTTTAGTAATGTATTGTCTGTCTTGAAAGACTGTTAGAAATTCGTTGAAAAATACATGGGGAAAACCATCAAAATTTGCAAAATTCAACACAAAAGGTCCAGCCTTAGGCCTAAGTGTGGGTTAGAGTCAGGTGTAGGGTGCTGCACCTGGGGAGGAATAACCCCATGCACTAGTACAGGTTGGGGGCTGACCTGCTGGAGAGCAGCTCTGTGGAAAATGACCTGGTGGACAACAGGATGACCATGAGCCAGCAATGTGCCCTGGTAGACAAGAAGGCCAGTGGCATCCTGGGGTCCATCAGGAAGAGTGTGACCAGCAGGTCAAAGGAGGTCATCCTCCCATTCTACTCTGTCCTGGTGAGTCCGCATCTGGAGTACTGTGTCCAGCTCTGGGCTCCCCAGTTCAAGAAGGACAGGGAACTGCTGGAGAGGGTACAGCAAAGGGCTATGAAGATGGTGAGGGGACTAGAATATCTCTCTTATGAGGAAAGGCTGAGGGACTTGTATCTTTTTAGTCTGGAGAAGAGAAGACTGAGAGGGAACCTGATCAACACCTATAAATACTTAAAGGGTGGGTGTCAAGAGGATGGGACCAGTTTTTTTTCAGTGGTGCCCAGTGACAGGACAAGAGGTAAAGGGCACAAACTTGAACTCATCTAAACATGAGGAGGAACTTCTTTCCTTTGAGGGTGGCAGAGCCCTGGAAGAGGCTGCCCAGAGAGGTGGTGGAGTCTCCTTCTCTGGAGACATTCAAAAACCGCCTGGACATGTTCCTGTGTAACATGCCCTGGATGGACCTGCTTTGGCAGGGGGTTGGACTAGATGATCTCCAGAGACCCTTCCAACCCCTTATCATTCTGTGAATACAGAGGCACTGATGTTGCATGCAGTAAAGGGTTCACAAAGGTGTATTTACAGCCTGGAGCTGAGTTTTGCAATTGGTACCGCAGGGTGCATCAGGAGCCACGCTGGCAGAGGGCAGTGATGGACAGTGCGGGCAGTAATACCCTCTCCATGCCAGTTCTCTTTCCCTGACTACACTCTTGCATTTTTATGCTTTATTACTTCCCATAGAAAACTTCTGCATTTAAACAAAGTAGAAACTTGTACACATTTAACTTAGTTTTTGATTATAATAAGAGTAAAACCCATAGGGCGAAAAGTAATTTTTCCTTTGAAAAAACGGCTTAACAGCTGGGAATTTGGAGAAGTGAGGGAAAAGAAAGAGTTTAGCTCAATTAGGTACTGTCATTCAGTAGCTTCCTCCTGGGATAACTTCATTTCTTTATTCTATTGTGTAAACCTAATTCCATTGTCATGAAAGAGAACAGATGAAAGGAGTTAAAGAAGTCTTAACTACAGAAAATCTAGTATATTAATTTTCCAAATTGTACCAAAAGAAAAGGATGCTTTTTCTGTCCTGCGGTTTTTGCTTAGAAAGCAGTTAAGACCTCAAACCTGTGAGCATCCGCCCAGCTTCTCATCTGGGACGGATGTGAGTTCCACAAGATTCTCATGAGGCTCTATAGATGTTGAAGGTTTCTAGGATCCCAATGTAAAATAAAAGAACACTTTTGAATGTGCTTTCATAACATGTGTATGCAGGAAATAAAATCTGGCTTTTACAACTTCCAGGTTTCAAACTTTTAACCAATGCTGTCATTAATGTGGGCAGCCAAAGGAAAAGCAGTGAAATGGTTCCACTGTCAGCCTACAACTGTAACATTGCATGGAGTAGGTGGTCTTTAGGTTAGAGGTCTTGCTCCTTTCAGGAAACATAGCCGCGGACCTGGATCTTGCAGAGGGATCCACAGACCCAGAATTTGGTGATTGTGCTTTCTCTCCGCACTCTTGTGTGAGCCTTCACGCGTTCACGACAAAAGACTGTACTTGACTCTCTTGGTTTGCCTGTCTTTTGGTATGCTCTTTGTGTAAGCTTTCCATCTGTTCCTCCAGGTTCTTCTTTCCCCCAACCATATGTGAAAAGTATCTGTTGGTTTTGGCAGTGAGCTTGTGTCTGTTGAAATGGTGATTGCTGTGTAACTTCTTCCTTCACTGCAGAGCTTTTAAGAATTGCAGCTCATGCCCTGGCCAAATTCCCAAACTGACTATTCCTCATTTCTCTCACTTGCAGGGCCCAGACAAAGGTAGCCGGGAGTGAAAAGTTTGTGTGGGAAAGCAGAGACGCCTCTCTGTATTATAACCAGTAGATCAAGTTTGACTGTTATCTCAGTCTTATTTGAAGCAGGACTTAACCATGGTCTCGCACATATCAGGAGTCATCTGGCTATTGGATAGTCTTGGCAAAAGTCTCTGTTAAAATTATCCATGTTGTCTGAGCAATTCCATATTCATTGGGTGATGGAAGGAGAAATAAAAGAGGATTTACTATAGTTTGATAACTAAGGCATTGATTCATATAGGACATCCAAATTCAAGTCTTTTGTCCCTTTTCCTGTGAATATCGAATGACTCGTAGGTAGTGAAACAGCTTCAGCAATTCCACTACAAAACACCTCACAGGTTGGTACATAGGACACTTCTTTGGGATATGAAAACATTTGTTTCAGGATCTCACAGCAGATCAGCTACAGTAGGGATCTGAAACAAGTCTCTCACCCATTTACTCAGCTTTTGGGTACAGTCAAGTGAACAGACACTAGACAACCTTTCCTCTCTTTTTAATAAACCGTACTCTAAATAAAATGTGCTTACTGACAAGATGAGAGAGTACAATACTTTTGTTTTTTACTGAAAGACAGAATACTTGAGTGGCTTCATCTTAAAACCTGCACGTGCTATGTAGTTAACTGTCATTACTAGATACGCGTTTGCAGTAGAAAACAGTAAGAATGTTATGCTTGCTCAGTGCTGAGATAGAATCAGACAATGGTTTGGGTTGAAAGGGACCTGCCCTGGGCAGGGAAGCCTCCCACCAGACCAGGTTGCTCAAAGCCCCATCCAGCCTGGCCTTGAACCCCTCCAGGGATGGGGCAGCCACAGCTTCTCTGGGCAACCTGTTCCAGTGCCTCACCACCATGACAGTAAACAATGTCTTCCTAATTCCTCATCTAAATCAACTGTCCTCAGGTTAATATTGTATATGGTGCAATTTTGAGATTAGATTTCAGTCTGAATCTCTTAAAAGTAAATGCACCTCAAACTTTTCAGCCACCTTTTTGAGGAAATTGGAAAATTCAGTTCTCTGCTGTCTTATAGTGATACAGATAATGTGCATTAAAAAGGAAATAGGGCAGTAATAGCTATAGTTACATCAGTTCTTGCTTTTGAGAGATATACATTTATAGGGCACATTTGACATTTTTTATGTTCTTGGGTTGGAACTTTATTACTCAAATGTTTAAATATAAAATATTGAAAATGTTTTCCTTCTCTCCATTTTCACAGATGTTCTTTATTTTTAAAGTAAATATCAAAGATGCTTTGAGCCAAATTCTCATCTCAGTTATATCCAACCAAGCCTGTGGGTTTCTGTGCACTTGCTTAAGCATGTCTGATCATGGCTTTCTTCCCTCTCTATTTTCCCACCTATTCTCACTGTCATATGCTTCAGTAAAGCCTTATCTAACGTTGGATACCCTTAGCACAACTCCATGTGGCTCATATTGCCAAGTTGGTTTTTTTTATTTTTTTTACACTAGCAAAAGACTTTGATCTTTATTTACAAATGTAAAAAACCTACAGATTAAAGAAAATGAATGTTAGAGTTGCTGCAAGAAGAAGATTTTATCAAAATATCTCAAACACAAGGGCAGAGAAGGCTTTCTTTTTTTTTTTTTTACCTTCGGCTGATAACATGAGAGGAAACGGCAGCTTTCAGGTCCACAGTCGGCCTTTGCCGTATCATAGAATCACTGAATGGTTTGGGTTGGAAGGGACCTTAAAGATCGTGGAGTTCCAACCCCCTGCCATGGACACCTTCCACCAGACCAGGTTGCTCAAAGCCCCATCCAGCCTGGCCTTGAACCCCTCCAGGGATGGGGCAGCCACAGCTTCTCTGGGCAACCTGTTCCAGTGTCTCACCACCCTCACTAACCCCCTTTAGGGACTGAAAGGGGCTATAAGGTCTCCCTGGAGCCTTCTCCAAGACATACAACCCCAACTCTCATATGTTAGTTTGCCATATGTTACCATATGTTTTATCAAATGCATGGTGGTCTTTCTGTGAATGCAGGCTTACATTGTGTCTTCATTACTAAAAATGATATGTCTTTTACAAAGAGACATATCTAGCCTGGAGATACCTTAATGGAAAGCCTTTTAGAAGACAAAGCAAGACACAGTTTTCCCTTTTTCTTCACTGATTTTCACAAGGAAGCCACAGTCTATATTAGCTATTTAGCTGTAAATCACACCTTTTTGTGTCAGAGACGATGCGTTCTTCGTGTAATATGCTAGATAAAAATCTACTCTCAGTGCTTGAGTAAAATGCAGTTAGCTCAGGATTTAAAAGGTATTAAGCTGTGGCAGTGTTATGTCACATTAAAAGATCTAAGCAGCAAAAAATTTTTTGAAAGCATTTCTGACCTTGTCCAAGGCCAGGTACCATTTTCAGAATTAGCATTACACCTTCAATTTATTCATGCTTTAGCCAGCTTGGAAGGATTCAGAAAAGTCCCTGTATTAACTTGAGTTTGAAAACTATAGCAGTAGCCTGGATCTTTTTGTAGGAACCTGATCAAGACTAGTTTCTATATTTACTGTATATCGGAGCAAACTTACCAAATTCAGGTGCCTTTAGATGTTTCTCTACTAAATACTTCTACTTGAAAAAAAAAACAAACAAGACAAGTGTTTCCTACTAGCAAACCAAGAGGTTTTGCTTTTCTGTAAGTGGTACCCAGGCTAAGCAGTGCAGCCCATACTGTTGCTAGATTGTACAGAAGAACAACATCCCTTGTCTAGGAACTGTGTGGCTAGAAAGCTCTAAATCCATGCTTCTTGGTCTCTATACATCAATCAGTGCAAACCCATCTGCATATATATATATATATAGATCGCACAGTGATGAGTATTAAATTAAGCTGTGTGGGCTTTTCAAGCTTTGCCTGCGTTGAGTTTCTCATGGTTCAGTGCCCTGGCCTAGTAATAGTACCCCGTCAGCAATGAAAATGCAGGGGGGCAGGGTGGAAACAATGAATTAGGGAGATTTGGACAAACAGCTTCCTAGCAATAATTTTGTTAGACTGACCTGCCTGTGTTAGGGGGCTCTGTGAGGATAAAATGCTGGTCAAAGTAATGCCAGGTCCACAACACTGGCCAGTTTACAGTAGGAAAAGTATATGTAGCATCTGGAAGCCACTTGGAAAGGAAAAAATTAAGGCAGAAATGGGGAAAGTAAACAAAAAACTAGCATCTAGGTCAAAAAAGTAGTGTTTGCTGTTGTGTTCTTTAATACCACCCTTACTCATTTCATGCATGCTTTCTTTTCTCTGGTTGAATTTCCTCTGCACACCGGTTGTTTATACTGTCCTTAAATGCTGTAATCAGCCTTGCCTAAACAAGGTTACTTTCAGTGATTGGCTTTTAGTAGGAAATCTTTGTCAGTAGTCACAGTTAGTATTCTTTCTCCCTCATCCAGCTTTAAACACAAGCTCTTTAGGATCCTTTTGCATGGATGGTTTTCATCTTTACAGAGGCAGACCTTCTGCCAGCAAATACTGCTGCAATGGATTACAAATCTCCATTGCTCTCGATGTCCCTAAAAAACTTCTTTGGTGAGCTAGTTGGGTTTGTGGTTTTCGGTGGGTTTTTTTCAGTCTTTAGTGCCTCAGTGCAACTTTATCTGTTCCTTTATAGAAAGGTTATGGCTGTAAATGACATGTGTGATTAGCACTGCTATTTTGCAAAGTACATAGTTTTGCCCTGATCTTTAGTGCTATAAAGAAATGTCTGAATTTTTAAATTATTACCGCTCATTATGCATTTCTCATGATCATTTGGCTTCTGAAATCTGTAACTGGTTTATCAATGACATACAGATTATAACTTGAAAAAGAAACACCTCTAAGATTATCAAAGGTGACAACTGTTTGATAAACTGATAAGCAAGTTTAATAACCTGCTTCATTAAGTAGAAGCAGAAATTAATCTGCAGAGACATTTACATGTAAAAAGAGCAATTCAATTGCTCAGTGATTTTATTTTTTAAATTATAATAACAAATATATTACCAAATGGAGCAGTTTCTTTGGCTGTCCATCTCTCAATTACACAAAAGAGTAGTGCTTAGTACAATGAGATCAATTAAACAGTAGAGAAAATGTGCCATTTTACAAATTACTAGCAATTACTCTAGCTTCTTTCTGAGTTATGGGGTCTGCCAGATGCCTTTGAAGCTTCATGGCTAAAATCAAGATCCAGCAATTTATAATTCAACAAACCCTAAAAGAAAACACTGGATATTTTCTTTAACTCAACAGACTTATCTTTCCGGTTTTTAAGGCTCTCGTTGCCAAATTGTTAAAGTTCCAAGCGTAACCTGGATTATTTCTTATGAACATTCAGATCAGAAGCAACTTAAATAAGCACTGCCAATCACACAGAAAACACTGTGTCATTAATTGTGACAACTTAGCTCTGAAATATATTTTTGGTGCTTTTTACACTGAGTTGCTCTGGACCTTTTAAGATATTCCGATGGTGTGCAGACAAAATTATCTTTTTTAATGTTCTTGAGATTACCTTCAACTCTTAGTTATCCAAACCCCAAATAATTTACCACCTAATATTTTTTGCTGTTACTGAGAGATCCATCAAGGTCTGAAGTTCCTCAAATCCCCCTTTCAGTGGCCTTGCTTTCTACACTGATATGCCATATACATCCCAAACTTGATTTCTTTTTTTTAAAGCATGCTAATTTTTCAACTTTTCTATGCAATTTTATCTTGTTTTCAGGCTTCTGCACAGCAGACAGTTCCCTGGATCAAAAAACTTGTACAACATGCATTAGGCAATATTAAGGCTAGCCAATTAAGTGCTGCTTCTGCTGAGTAGAATACCTCGTTTATCATTATACAGCATCAGCTTTCTAATCCCTTCAAGCAATGAGTCTGACGATTATTTTACATTTCTGCTACGCCCATAGAAATGCACTATCCTTCCTGAGCCCTGCTATGTGCTTTATTTTTATATTGCATTATTGACTGGCACTTGTTGTGTACTCTTAGAGAGAAGAATGTCACCAGCATTGAGAGGAATATCAGAGCGGCTCCCAGTTCCTCGAATAACACTTACATGCCAGGGTTAGGAAAATGGCTTGCAAATTACTCATAGTCATCAGAGTGAGGCTATTTTTTTAGAGGAAAAAAAAGTGTTCATATTTTTAAGCCTGAATAGGTAGATAAGGAGAAAACAGTTTCCAAGAGACATCAAAGCAAAGAACTAAGAGAATTGTTATGGGGTGGGAATGCCTCTAGTCTGAAAAACTAGTAATAGGTTGATGAGGAATTGCTAAGGGAATGGGTGATAAATAGTTGTTGTTGTTGGGGATTGGGATTTTTTTTGAAGTAAATTTGATTTCTGGGGTAGAGTTTCACATGGATACATTCTGATTAGTAGATCCGACTTCTGCTCAGAGCTTGAATCCTGATCTTTTGTAAACAGCTCAATGGGGAGCACTAAGCCTCTGGTCTTAGGCGCTTACTCAATATCCCCAGGAAACCAAAGCTCAGGCTCCGGAACTCAGGTCTTAATTACAGAAGATACTTCTATGGGCAAACTCAAGGTATGTCAAGGACTATTTTAGACTTCAAGAGCAAGTTAAGCTATCTGAATAGACACGGTTTCAGATCCCTTCAGTGCACTTCGCATTAATCAGTTCTAATTCTCTAGCTTTCCCCTATCCTGAAGGCTCTCTGATGTATTCTGGTATGTCACAGATTTTGCTGTGCTTCTTTGCTTGTATCTGTAGTCTTATTTGCTACTATCATAAGCTTTCAAACTTGATGTCATTGCCCCATTCCAAGTTACTACTGAAAGGTGATGCTGATGAATAACAGAAAAGGGGAAGTACCAGCTTGCATGCTGAGATAAGCTATTTAATCACTAGTTCTTTCAACTTTGGATGTTACAATTAAGGAATCTTATTCTTAAAAAATCATAAAGTAGGTCAGTGGTGACTAGCATGGATCTGTGTGTGAATGGAATCAGTTCAGATATTGCACAACAACATTTGATGCAAGCATAATGTACTGTTTCCAGGTTTTAAAATCTTTGTCTTCTCTTATCCTTCGTGAATGCAAAGGGAACTCCCCAGTGCTTAATGTGAAATAATGACATGCAATGAACAAAATACTCATGTTTTCTAAAGTTTTAGTGATATGATTCTTGATAATTCTGCTTCCTGTGGTGTTCTAGCGCTTAATTGTGGGAGGATTTATCCACGTGTTGTATGGCACATACATATGTATTGTCTAGTACTACTTCTATGCAGAAGAATAATACAATTATCTTCTTGCTTTGATCTTTTCTCTCTACTGCCTTAGTAATTTTCTGTTTTTATTTACAGAAGTACAATGAGAAGCAGAAAGGTTGGGGTTTGATTTTTTTTGTTTGTTTCATAGTTTTACAACCCACCTTATTTATCTAGTTCTTTATTCTGAACTTAATGGTCACCATTGTTTTGCATTGCAATATATGAAACATCATCAGCAGGACATGTCTAAACCAAGACAGAGAAAGTCATGAAGTTAGATACAAACATATAAAGCAGGGGGAGAGGAGAAGAGCAATGTTACATGCACTGACATACTACATATACTGTGCAACAACAGCAAAATATGCAGTATATTATATGCAAACCACTTTCAAAGTGGTGGGTTTGTTTATATGAGTAAAGTGAACATGTTTTAAACCCACAGAAATTCTTTTACAGGTATGTTCTTAGTTCTTTAACTTTATTTATTGGAATTTAAATGTATTATACAAGAACAAATCTTTTCATAGATACTGCAACAGATGGTCAAACACCATGCTTACCTACAATTATATACAAAATTAGTGTGGATGGTTGTATCATCAAAGGCAATAAAGGAACAAATGTTCACAAGCAAATCTGAACTGTCAAAGGCCCAAACTACCCTGCAGAAATCCTGTAGGCCAAGTAAAGTCCAAGAACTACACCTAGTGCTCCCAAACGCTGGAAAGTTAGATGAAGAGAGTTCCTCCCAGCTGAAACAATTCATTAGTTTGTGTAAATTAGTTTAAATCGCATCAGCTAAAATAACGTAATATTTCTTTTTCAAATCTCAGCTCACAATCTAAAGCAGTGTTTTTAAAATCTTGAAAGTACAATGAAACCTGAAATCATAAAATACTAAATGCTTTCCTTTGGCTAGGAAAAATTATTTTAGATAAACCACAGCAACCACTTCTTCTGCCTTTGGAAAAAAGCCAGCAAGTCAATTATTTGTTCAGTTCTATTTGCAGTGACAGAAAATAGTCCTAACTTCCATATGGCTACAGAGGCAAACACTGCTTCAAAGGTGGGTACTTTCTCACAGATAATCAGGATACTCAGAGCTGCCTGATTAGTTGAGTACGTACGTAGTCAAACCAGGACTCAATAATGCCTAAAAACAGAATCATAGAATGGTTTGGGTTGGAAGGGACCTTCAAGATCATCCAGTTCCAACCCCCTTACCATGGGCAGAGACACCTTCCACCAGACCAGGTTGCTCCAAGCCCCATCCAGCCTGGCCTTGAACCCCTCCAGGGATGGGTCATCCACAGCTTCTCTGGACAGCCTGTTCCGGTGTCTCACCACCCTCACAGGAAAGAATTTCTTCCCAATATCTAATCTAAATCTCCTGTCTTTCAGCTTAAAACCGTTACTCCTTGTCCTATCGCTCCACTCCCTGATCAAGAGTCCCTCCCCATCTCTTTTGGAGCCCCATTTAGGTAGTGGAAGGGGCTATAAGGTGTCCTTGGAGCCTTCTCTTCTTGAGGCTGAACAACCCCGATTCTCTCAGCCTGTCTTCATTGCAGAGGTGCTCCAGCCCTCTGATCATCTTTGTTGTCCTTCTCTGGACCCATTCCACAGGTCCGTGTCCTTCCTGTGCTGCCTGTGGAGAAAATGGAAAAGAAGGTGGCTATAGCAGCCCTTATCTTTTTTCAGGTAATTCCTCTCAAGGCTATTCCGGGTTGGTTAGCTGATAAAAGGATGCCATTCCAGTTCACTTCTCTGACACAGACTAAATCAATTTGTGCACCTTGTGTTTTGGTATCTTGCAGTGTAGACAGTTAAAAGTATTCTTCAGTATATTTTCCTTTCAACATCAGTGATATGGCTTTCATTGTTGCTCTAAAACAAATCAGGCTCAATCTTGAAACCCTAATTCACATAGGTAAAGATTAGACTTGACCTTTTGTTTTGGCTTTTTAAGCACTTGCCTTTGTATCTATTGTCTGTCAAGTTTTCCAGAGTGGTCTATTCAGTATCATCTCCCTGAATTGACTGGTTAAAATTTGCTTGTGTGTGTCTGAGTTGGAGGGAGTGGAAATCAAGAGAAGTACTTCCGTATTACCTTTTAAAACAAATACAAGTATACGAAATTATTAACTGTTTAATATTTTTGTTTGTCTATATAAGTTACAAATCCCTTAGTACCGTGGTTTGTTTGATATTTATTGTTCACAGTTGATACTTGGTAAAATTATTTGTAATACAAACTTACCGATTCCTTAATTCAAAACCTCTTTGGAATTCATAATGTTTTTGACTGGTTTGCAGTTATTTGAAGATTTTAAAATACCATGAAAATTAACAGGACTGCTTTGAAAAATGCCATTGGAAAAATAATATATGCCCTTTAAAGAGAGCTGTTGTTTATTATGTGTTCATACTGTTTATAGAATTTTAGCCTTCAGCATCGCTAACTGAAATGCAGGTGAAACTCACTTTCACTTTTGCTATTATTTTACATATGTGCTGCATCTTCGTACGGTAGAAAACAGAAAAGTTATTAAGAGGGGAGAAAAGATCTTTTTCTCTACTTCCTTTGGAGAGGCATAACCATGTTAGCTAGTATGGAGGGCATTCCAGCTTAATTCTGCGTGCATGTTTGCTGGTGTCATTATCATCAGTGCTGGTGTCACTGGTTGTGTATAAGAATTAGTATAAGAGAGAGCGTGTACAAGAAATGCAGTCAGATTGTACAGCATATGAGCAGATCTTACTTGCCAAACAAAAGCTGCTAATTTTTCAAAAACATCACAAGAAAGTATTTTTGAAAACAGCCTAATAGAATGAATCAGGAACACAGTTTTTGAGTATGGATGTTCTTAATGGATAAATCAGACCTACTAGGCTTCAAATGATGACTCTGTCCTGACCCGTCTCTACTCAAAAGTTGTGCAAACCACTGCAAGACATCAAATGGGAATGTCCGTCAATATCTCTTCCACCAAAATCCAGCTGAGAAGTTCTGTGGAGTTTCTTCTCCCTCCCTCTGTACCAGCTGGCATGCTTCCATCGGCATACGCAAACTGCTATCACGTGGAGGTGATGGAAAGCAGAGGAGGATGGTACTGCCATTCCCTATGCAATCCTTCAGAACTTATTTTGTACATAATATTTTGTAATTCATGTGGCAGGAGAGGAGAGCAGTGCTTTGCTAATGGGGTGACACTGCTGAATTCACTAACAGAAGCTTTAGAGAACAAACCCCAACAATCTGTGATTGAGACTACATTATCATTGGACTCCCAACTCCTCAGTAGTTTACAATGATTTAAAGTCAGATTGTTCCATGATAATAAAATATCAAATGTGCTTATTAGAAATTTTCTTACAATTTGTAAGCCCCAGTCACTTGCCTTGTGAAGGGCCTTCATATTCAAATGTAAATTTAAGGCTATAATCCCCAAATAGTTTTCTATTATGTCTAAACCTGTCAAGTAACTTGGGTTGATTTTTCATTCCCAGGTGAAAGGTAGAATGCTCCTGTTGTTTTGGCTAAGCCCAGAGGATTCTCGTCTGTTCTGGCTGCGTTTCGCCCCACTACATTTCCAGAGTTAATTTGAATATACAGTCAAAGAGAAAGTTTTAACTTAGGACATTGAACATAAAAGTAAGAACATTAAAAACACCACCACTGTGTGAATAACAGCAGGAGTCCCTGTAATTCAGATTGCATCCAAGCAGTGAATTTGGGAGCATTCCTGTCTCTGGATCATATCCTCTTTCTCAGGAGGAGATCTCTCATCCTGATCCCTTGGTGTGCACAGGTCCTGCCTGCACCTTGGTTTCTGTGGCCAGAGAAGCTGACCCCACCAAGCCCTTTGAATCACTTCCTGACCTGAGTGTCCTTGTATATCTTTCTGTACTTGAAGAAGAATTTAGCCTTTTAAGTTCCACAGAAGATAAAATAAAATAAAATAAAATAAAATCAGCCAAACCACAAAGAAACCCAAGTTTAAAATAAAACAATCAACTTTCATTAATTAAGTTGTAGCAGCTATGTTTGCAGACCATATAGCAAATAAGCAGAAAATCTTTAAAGAAAAAAAAAATAAAGGAAGGAAGGAAGGAAAAGAACCTTGGGAAGATTGTGGCTGAAAGATAGCCTGGTCATGCTGCTTCCAGCCTGTAGAAATACAGTTCATTTTATGTTGTTTTACAAATAGGTAGGTATTTTGTCATGGCATGACTGTCTGCCTTTCAATTCAAATGGCATTGTATTAGTCTGCAAAGCCAGAAGAACCATTCTCTTTGGGATATTATCTGCATGGTATTAGGATTAGATAAAACTAGATTATGGCAAGCTTTTTGCTTAATTTTTTTTCTTCATTTGCCTTTCTGTAGAAAGACAGTTTCCCTATTTTCAATATAATGCAAAGATTTTGTTTTCTGCATTAACAAACATATTTAATACTTACCAAAATGGGCTTTGTGCTTATACTTCGTTAATTTACCAACTAGTGACTCCTCATGTATAAACTGTTACTGCTGTGTTGAAATTAGTATATTTATGTTGACTTGCATCAGTTGAGAACTTATTTAGGTATGTTTTAATCTTAATTCCTAAAATTCTTACTCTACTGTGACTTGAGCTCACTTCCTTAATCTTGTAATCTAGAAATAGTAACTTCCTATTACCCTCATTTAACGCAGACTACATTTCCATCTAGCTGAAAAAGTGGATAATAACATTTTCACTTTTAGGATAAGTAAAGTTTATCAGTTGGGGTTTGTATGGCAGAAAACAGTATAGCGATAGGAAATAATTAAAACCACTTAAAATTCAAGGAAATATTACGTCACTGAAGAACATAAAGATGTAATTTGGGGACCATATCGTACAAAAGTATACATGTCATTCTCCATGGATGATTATGGCATTATATCAGTATATGGAATAATTGTGTGATTTATACTACTTCACATTGCTGTAAGAGAATAAATAAGATGTTCTGAAATCGCAGCTTAGGAAACCTTAAAATGGCGGGGGGGAGTGGAGAAACAGATCGATGCAATTACAGGTCCTACAACAATTTGAATCTGGTAGCAACGTTGTTAGCTGTAAACCATTCTAAGGTTAAAAAAAAAAAAAAAGGAAAAAAAAGTCATTCCTAGTGGACTGTTCTGGAAATACGATTTCATAGTGTTAATCAGGCAGTCTGGATACTTAAAGTATATTATAGATGTTTCAGAAAGGTGCACTAAAGCATGTATTTAATAAAGGAGACTTGACCCATCGTAAGCATTCCATGATTATTTAGCTAGAGTCTTTCTAAAAATGGCTGCTTTTTTTCATTTAGTAAATTACTTATGAATATGAGATTACTTTAATATTTATTGCCTTAATTAGGAAAGCATATGAGCAGAAGCTTTCTTGAGGACTGCTGAGAACCTCTGGGATGTTGCAAAGGATACATAAACCCCCACACAGGACATTTCCTTTTTTGACTCTCACACACGCATGCGAGTGAGTGTGTACAATCACACGCACACTCACTCACCCTCTTTGAGCTTTTTATTTCATTTCCCCATGCTCTTGTTTTACAACTGTGGAGACCTGCCCAGCAGTTGATGCTCACCATGCAGGCAAGATGAGTTCTTAGGAAGGCAGAGAAGCCTTGTTTTGGTAGGAGGGCGAGCAATGCAACCTGCTTGTACTGCTGTAGGGTTGTTTTGTTGTTGTTTTTGGAGGGTTTGTTTGCTTGTTTGGTTGGTTTTGTGTTGTCTTTTTTTTTTTTTTTTTAATACAATCCACTGGAAAATATATTTGGAGAGAAAAGCAACCCGTAATGATGTTCTGTTGAAACAAGCAATGCTTGCCTGGCTGAAAACCAGAAGGAAAATAATGACATAAAAATTGTCCTTGTTCAGGAGCAATAAGCAAAGATTATATATAATTGGACAGTTATGAATCAGTGAAACTGTATACTTTTTCATGCATTTTGGCAAAAAGTCAAAGTTCTTATGTATGAGAAATCAGGATCAGAATACTTCTAGAATAAAATAATAATTAATTTCTTTAACTTTGTGTGTTCTGGGATGGAACAAGATAACTTTAATCTTTCCATTTGAAATGTATTGCATTTCAGTCCTGAAGCTTTTCTGAAATACGATAGAAAAAACTTTTCAGGAAGAGCAGCACTAAATTTAAACATCTGTTTCATAAGTATATTAAAAGAATAAACAATTGTGAATTACCAGATTTTGCTGTCATGTATTCTGCAGTCACTTGAATCCATTGATAGAATTACAGTCTGGTAAGTCAAATGTTCCTAGCTTTTATTTTGTCTGATATTATATTATGGATTTCTCTTTCTGGGTCCTCTGTTTCTTTATATTCTCAGGTTCTGCTTTCTCACATCCCTTTAATACCAATTCAGTATTGCCTATATCTTGTGATGGCATGCTATTGGGTAGGTTTTTCACATTCCTCTAGAGATGCTGATTCTTGAATTTGATGGGTATGACATTGCAGCTGTGAATTTGATTAGATAATAATGAGGTTTATTTTTATCCAACTGTTCTCAGTTTTTTCATCACAATTCTTATATTACTTAGATGCTTTATATTTTCTAGATATATTATCCTGATGAAGAATAGAACCTTAAACCAAGATTAGTTTTTAAATCTGTATTTAGAAAATTGCAGAAAAGTACTGTGAATTAGGAAGGTAATGCAGGTGTCAGGAAAGACTCACTATATTCAAGAAGTATATTTTGAGATAATTCTTTTGAATTGAAATCCGGCTATCGGCAGTGAAGGAGTGAGCTCCAACAGGTTTAAGTTGCAGGGATTCAGTTACAATATGGATCAAAGGAAACTGTTTCTTTGAAGAACAGTGGATGGGGAATTACTGACAAGAGTGTCCTGCTGAAAAGAAACTCAATAGTCATGATGATCTCTAATGAATTTAATAAATAAAGGACAAATCTTGAGATACTTTACATGCTAGCAAAGTCTTCTCCAAAATGGGGATGTAAGCAGCAGGCACTTGTTCTGGAGATACTTTTTCACTCTTCATATCAGTGCAACTTACCAGGGAGAGAAAGATGAAATGATGAATATTAGGACACTTGTCAAGGGTGTAATAGGTGCAGATTTACAGAGACATAACGTTAGGAGAGGACAGGGAGTTTCTACTCCTTCCTGTCCTCAGCAACAATAGATCATAATCCTAACCCTCTCCTGAGTTGAGACTACGGTTTTCTCCCTCGTAATTATTGTGAGAAAATTTTACTCAAGCTTTAATTTGAATCTTAAAGTAGAGTTCTTTCCGTCATGTTTTGGTTGACTACTGAAAGTTTCATGCAGAGCTGTCCAGATCTGTTCACTGGGTGCCGCTTCATTTAGTACCTGGAAGTGGCTGGATGTAACTTCCAATAGGACACCAGGGTATCCAGCTCTCTGAATCACTTGGGGTAAGCTACAGAGAAAGAAATCATTAGAGAATGATGTTGAGAATATTGTTCAATAAAATATTGCAAATCAGTAGAAAATTTGAAACTGGAAGTTTTCCTAGATAGGATGATTGAAGGTTAAGTCCCATGAGAACGATTTAATTTATGAGTCCAGGAGCATCACAATGTTTGAATCTCATGTGTGTTGCAGGTCATAGTAAATAATATGGTCCAGCCTGAAGAAATAAGGTCTAATCCTGACAATTTTTGTCAGTGTTAAAAGCTGGCAAATACACACACACATATATACATATGTGTGTTATGTCAGCTAAAAGTTTATGTATCATATATTGTTTCTTGAATTCATTTGAAGTTGTTTTGTTTTGTGATCTGGAAGAGGAGTTTAAGGTGAAGTGATATTTGCTTTCCTATTCATTTCCTTATTATTGGTCTAGGTAAGGTTGGTAGTTCTCATTTTTGTTTTCTAGGAAATGCTTCAAATAGGCAAATAGAACTGTCATCTTTAGTAATGTCATATATGGGACAAAAGAGGGTGTTGATAAGAAGTTTACTCCTACTTACTTCTGCACCAACTCTGGGTGAGATAAGGCCTAGAGGAGAATATTCTCATTTCTGCAGTTTAACAATTTCCAGCACAAATGATTACATGCAGGAGTCCTATTCATAGAAATATAAAGACGAAAGGGACTGCGGGACATTGCCCCAGTCCCAAAAAGATAATCAATTATATTTCAGTAGTTCTAGAAAGACTTGTGTCTACACTGTTCTGAAATAATTCTAACAGTGGAGACTCCACCATCTTCTAGGTGATCTTTTATAGCACTTCCCTATCCTTAATGTTGAGAAGGTTTACCTAATATCTACCCTGAATCTTAATTGCTGCAATTTAGCACATTTCTTTTTGTCCTATCCATCATTGTTATTGAGAACAGGTTATTTCCTTATTCTTTTGAAACAGCCTTTCATGTATTTGAAGGCTATTATCATGTTCCATCTCCGTTGTCTCCTCTCTAGCATAATTCTTTCAAGCTTTATCACAGCGCGTGTTCTCTAGACTCCGGTCATGCTGCTCTCCTCACATTTCTCTCAATTGGCTCGGGTCCTCCTGGAGTGTAATGTCCAAATTTGTACCTGGTATTCCTGCTGAGGCTTTATTAATGCTGAGCTGAGGGGAAGAATTACATCACATTTTTGCAGGCTATACTCGGGTTTGTACATTCCAATATGCTGTGAGCACATGCCGACTCACGGTGTCACCCTCAACCACATTCAAGTGTGGAGGCTCACACTAAAACTAGGCAACCAAAAAGAAAAGAAATACCAATCGTTTTACCCTTCTACATATCTACTAGATAGAAAATTATCAAGTTTTACTGAAGATTGATCAACTGAAAAGATATGGAAAAAAGCCCTCATCTTGAAAAAAAAAAACATTTGCTGTTTACAACGACAAGATATCAGTGATCTTTTTTTTTTGATTGATCATTGAATGATCAACATTAAAATGCATAATTTGAGTGCTTGACTCATCCCATTCACCAGCCACTGGAAATTTGGAACTTTTTCTTATCAGGAGAGAAATCATGCATTGTAGATGAATGGCCAGATTTGTGTTAATGCTCTGGGTTTTCTCACTCCTTGTGTTTATAGTCACCTACGTCAGAAAATGTCCTACTGAGGTTTATGTATGGCTAAACATTGATGAAATATCTGCTGGTCTCATCACTGTGACCAAAAACCTCAGTGGTACAGCAGTTTGTCCTTTTCATATTGTCCTGGTTTGAGGGTCAAAACCACGACACATATGAAGAGATTAAATTAGAGATTCTAAATAAATTAACAAAAACTTAACTCTTGTTAACCACCTGGGTCTGTATTGAGTAGTGACGCAGGAATTCCCTGCTGCTAGTCATATTTACAACCAATATTTCCCCCAAACTGTAGCAGTACTGGGAAGGGAAAAGCAAACTTCTTCAAATGCATAATTAGAATTTTCCTTCTGGAAAACTAATCTTGTGAATCTGCTTATTTCTGAGCTTCTTTAGTGGAAGAAAGCCTTTACTGTATTGCTTACACATTATAAATCTCCTTTGATGAAAAAAATGAAAGAAGTGCAGACTAACAATGATACATTTTATAAACCAAAAAACTTTTTCATATAGTTGTATAAGCTGTATAATTGAAGCCCATCTTGACTAGAGAAGTTACTTTAGAAGTTTTAAAGGTTGTAAGCTATTTCCCCCTGTGCAATTCAATAGCTCATTACCAGTTAAATAGAATTATATTATACTGCATATAGATCCAGTGTTCTGGAGGAATTCCACAGGAAGCAAATGCACTTGTGGGATACACTGTATATCTTATGGATATTTATATTAACGGTATAAACATTGCTCTAAATCTCTTTTTGCATTAACGATAAATTGATCATTAGTGTGAAGTAGGTGAGAATTAAAAATGGCCTCTAATAATTTATAGGTCATACTGATTTTTCTGGAATGTTTTAAGACTAAGACAGCATCCAGGTCTTTGGCTTGTGTAAATTCCATTTGGGTCAATGGGGTGTTGGCTGAAACCATCCAACAACCCGTCCTTCAACTCTCCCTTTGTGGCTTTCAACCACAGCATGAGTATTGGACCTTGAAAGCATTTGGCGACTTGAGCATTGCTCTTCCATCCATTGGAACTCATAAACCTTTCCTGTGATTGTAATTCCGGTGTGGAAGTTCACCCTTAGTCAAAGGAGGGTTGCTCGTTGTCCCGTTCAGATGCTGCAATGGGAAGGTAAGAATTGTCTGCTAGAATGGGAAGGTAAGAAACAGGGCTCCTGTTCCCAGGTTTTGTGTTATGATGTGATTGAAGGCAGGCACATCCCCTTTTATGCTACAAAATGTAGAGCATGTACCATGTGACATACCCAGTGCATGGACTGTACCCCTGTTCCGTGCTTGACACGGAAGGTTTATCTCCTACCACTTGACCTGAGGCAGGTGGGGTGTCCGCTATCTCATACTGAGCTTTATTGCTAATATGGTAAGTGGCAACTGTGATTAATAATTTAGGGTAGAACGATTTTATTTTCATTAAAGCTGGCTTACAGGAGCAAAGTAAATGGAAACTGGGGTTCTTAGTACTAAGTATTCTAAGTTTCTATCATGATATTTAATCTTCTTTCAAAGTATTTTTGCATTCCTTGAGTAGGAATTGAGTGAAAACAAGGTGAAGGCTTTCACGGCATTACTTAGAGTAGGAGTTTTATTGAGTGAAGTGCCCTGATTTGAGCTATAGGAATTAACTAATTTTAGGTTTAGAGGCGCTTCTGAAAAGAAAGTATTTGAGAGAAGATTTGTTCAATCACAACTAAAAAATAGCGACAAAGAAAAGGCATTACATTTTTTTAAAACAAAGACCACAATAAATTATTAAAGGGAACATAATTTTAAAAATGAAATGATTTAAAAAAATGTGATTCTTTAATTTTCATAATGTGTTTCCTTTATTTTTCACTACAAATAATTTGAGACCTTTTAATGTTACCAAATGAAAAAAATAAGTTTCACTGCAAGTTTTTTCTCAGCTCCACTGCTTTCACTGCTTTATAAAGCACTTTGATATATCTGGATGAGAAGGACTACACTAGTACTAAGCTTTTTTTAAACAAAGCAGCCACAAATCAGTAGCATATACAGTACCGACTCCACTAACAAAGCAACAGTTCTGCAAGAGGCAGGGATATGGAGAAACCATGATAATTCATATTATGTGATTGTCTTCTTGCAGTGTGTGGCATAATTCTGATTAAAATTACTGGCAGTACTTTGTGTGCATCAAAGGAAAAACAGCTCCAGGAACTGACATCCTGTTAAATGTGGAAGAGCTATTATAGGCTGGCGGTTCAATATGGTGGGTTTTGAAAACTTCCTAACGCAAACCCCAAGCTTTTCTGGGCAATAATGCTGCACTGTGTAACCAAAGATGGCCAGCAGTGCACCCGTATTTTCTATTGAAATTTATGACAGTTTTAGCACATGCAAGGATTCAAAGAGCAGGTTTATCGTTTTTAGATAAAACACATTCTTCCCATTTCACTTGTTAGAAATAAAATTAGACCAAGGGTGTTAAAACTGCTAGCTTTTTAAGTTTTTAAAAATATGTATGCATCGTCTATTTTTTCTCTGAGTACATCTTTTCTTATGCAGTGAAACAAATAGGTAAAATTAGGCAAGTTTTGATAGGGCCATGAAGTTGCAGCTGAGAAGTCTTGCGTTTTCTTTCCTGTTACAACCTGTTTTTAAAAGATAAGTTGGTTGTGACTCTTCATTTTAATTATAGAGCAGGTGCCTTGTCTTAGCTAGGAAAATTGTTAATGTAATTCATTAAAAAACCAAAACACAGGTATGAATTAAATGATTTTCTGTTTCCAATCTCTTGATAATTGCAGCTATTATTTGCATATAAGCTAGGGAGAACGAGCTTGGTCCTACAAAATCTCTTTACATTGATAATCCTTTCCAGTACAAGTTGTCCCATTAAACAAAGTTGATCAGATATTGACAGGATTCCCATTTATGAAAGTATAAAACCTGAGGAAGGCCCACGCACCCATGATTAGTTTAAACATTGGCATTTATCATGAAGCAATCTCAAAGAGCTTTAAATGCAGCATTGGCTTTAAGGCCGCACTGAATATTCTTGTTAGAGCTTTATAGGTACAGACTTGGAGGTGTGGAAGACTTAATCCTGCGACGCACTGTTTAATAGCGCTTGAAGATGAAAACCTTTGAAACCTCCCAGCACTGGTTTGAATTATTCACTCGTGCACATAATCTTTATCCTTGTGACTGATAACATTGACCTAGCTTGTCAATTAGCTATTAAGTGACTAATGGTTTCTGGTGATTTGCCCAAGGTTGCACTTGAAAAAGCTGTGTCAGAGGCAGATGTAGAACTTCCATTTTTTCCATACTACCAAAGGGAAGTGTAGAGTAATGTTTTAGATGAGGGTATGGTACATCACCTGATAGCCCGGCCATGTATCGTCACAAAAGTAGTTAATTTTACAGTGTCACTGGATGAGAGATGTGTACTTTGACAGTAAAAAGTAGGTAGCTTTCTTTATTTGAATGCCTCAACAAAAGTCTGCATATTTTCTATATTGGAATCCCCTATATTTGTCCTTAGGAAAAGTACAGAATATATATATCACCAGATATTTTCCCTCGTTAAGTTAATTATTTTTGGCTTCTGCAGTAGCTTAATTTTTCTTGCCTATCAACAGGTCTGCTCAAAGAAAGTACAACATAAAGGGTTTTATCTGTGTTATTGATTGGCGAGAAAGTGATGTGTTTGGGACTCTGTTGGAGCTTCTCTAGTGACTATTTATTTAAATTGGGAAAAAAAAAAATAAATCAGTATTACTTGAAAAAAAATAACCAGAACTTTCATTTAACATTACAAAAGAGGGCATTGCTTAATCCCTGAAGTAGGAAATTGCTTTTCTTCATGATCCATTGCTTTCATACTGTTTCTGGCTGCTGGTGCTGAAGGAAAGAAAAACTATGTTCTCACTCTGTTTTCACTGTATCTATCTTCTTATCCTCTACAAAAACTTGGCTGCTAATTTGTTGTTGAAGTAAATAAAGGGAGGGGAGAGCTTGGCTAGAAAAAGATCGTTTTGCCTCAAATGGGCATTTGCAAATATGGACGCAAAACACAACTTTCTGTGGGAAACTGAAGAAAAAAAAAAAGGAAACTAAGGGTTTGAAATAGTATATCAAAGCTGAAGTATATGAGATATTGCTGTTCTTTGAGATGCCACTATGAGTTTATACCTAAATTCAGTAGTGTGTTCCCAGAAGATGAATGTTACGAGGGAGTGTTTTACCTTGTGTTGTGATCTTATAGATATAGAGAGAGAAAGAAAATGACAATTAAAAGCAAAAGGCATAGCTGGCTGAAAATGATGGTATCTTGTTTCACCTTGCTTAAAACTCAGTTCTTTTTTGTTAAAAGCACGTATTGTTTATTGCTTTTAATATGTATTACAAAAATACAGCATGGTACAGCTCAGGGCTAGAAAACACTAATGGACTGTAACTAGGGGATGATTATTTAACCCCAGAAGTTACAATATTTAGTTAATTATTCCCTGACATTGTCAGGACAGGTCACAGAATGCATTTTAAAGTAATTATAAGTTAGCAGCAGTGGTTTATATTTTTCCCCTAGCAACATCAGTAAAAGTTGTATTTTTCTCTTCTCAGTGGTGACTCTGGTTTCTTTTTTTATACTGATTGCTTTTTATTTTTTTTTAATCCATTTAGTCTTGCAAATCATAATCAAAGGTTATCCTAGCAAAACAGCAATCTGAAAATAACTGTGATAGTGAGTTTTTAATACTAGTGTGCAACAGAAGAGATACTGTAGATTTTATTTTGAGCTTTTGCCTGTGCTAGCTATATGTGGAAAATAGCAAGACCACACCATATGCCCAATAAAAGCTTCATTAGAAAGGCATTAGTAGATTAATCCAACTTACTCTGTGGTTTATTTTATTTAGAATGTAATAAGGTAAGTTCATTAGTTTGCAGACTTAATGTTTTCTACTGTACCTCAAAGCAACCAGTAACAATTCCACTGAGATTCTGCAGATCTCACTAACACCTGTCAAGATAAACACATGGCTCTCCAGGGGAATCATCTTGGCAACGTAACTGAGGAAATCTGGAAAAAACTAAGTCTTTCACACACAAAAGAGTGTTACACAGTATAAACTTGATTAATGATTTTTCACATGCCTCTGAGGTCATATATCTCTTTAAAGTGGTGAAAAAAAAAGTCAAATCAATCTCTGAAGAACAAATATTTTAGAATGTACAATACTGCATTTGAAATATATTTTAAAGGACTTGAAGAATAATTATGCAATTTGAATTGAGCCTCAGAAAGGCTGTCTGAGACCAGCAATTGAGTCTCCATCCCCCTAGGGCTAATATATTAGATTGCAAGGATTATTGTAGTGGCAGTATTTGTGCCACTACATTTAAGATTATGTCAGCATTTCCATTTTAAACCTGTATGTTCAGAGGTTCATAACTCAGCTATAGAAAATTCACTTGGCACTACAAGCAAATATGGTTTCTCCACAATGGTGACGCTTTTTCTGGGGGAAAAAATAAATAACTAAGAAGCTTAAAGCTAAATAAGTATTTGGACATCCTAAAGTTATGAATGCCAAAAGTTAATGCTGTCGTCTTACAACTCTGCTTTTTTAAATTCAGTTAGTTTGACAGTGTATTTGTGGCACTACTACTGTGTGGAGTCTAAAGCCATATATAGAAGAGCGGACAGAATGGGAGCAGGGTGCACCTCACCCCTCTCTTTGCCAATATTGTTCCAGGCGTTCAGAGAAGGCCGGAGGTGGAACTCCACTGTACATCCTCTTCTCCACCAAGGCCAGGAAGAAGGGAGTAGGGTGATGATCCTGAATCATGAAGGGTGGTGTCTTAGAAATCCTGTCAGGAAAACCCACTTAAAAACGCACTCCTGACTCTTGCTGACTTTAGGCACTCCACAAACATCATTTGGGGCTCTTCTGGTTACCAGTGGGCTTCCCACCAAAAAAAAAAAAAACAAACCAGCAGCCAACTTTGCTTCACAGTGTCTTTAAACTTAAATTCCCCATTTTAGGGAATGCACGTTGAGTCTAGTGTGAGCTTGGCCTTGACATGGCATTTAATGTCTCAGGTATTATGGATGGTAAACAGTAACAGGAGCTGCAAACAACCCAATACACACACTTTTCCTATTTCTGGAGGCCTTTTGTAAACAAATAGGCTTTGCGTATACTTCTTTTGCTTGTACTGGATACAGAAGAGCACAAAGCTGGGTTCTGCTATTGGCGTCTGTCACTGACCTCATCAAACTTCTTGATGACTAATTTGCAGCCTATTTTTGTGGTTCTTTTATTTTTTATTTTGTGTGTGTGTGTGTGTGTCCCCCTAGCTGGAGTATTTGCTGAGAAGTTCAAATTAGTAGCGTTTAAGCTGTAGTCAGGGATCTCTCTTTTCTGTGGCAATGCGGTGCCAGTTCCTGCAGCAGCACTGGTAGGAATCAGAGAGACTTTTGCAGGTTCTGCAGCAGTCTAATTGCCCATAGAATTAACTGCTCATGCAGTAGTCCAGAGAGAACATGAGTACAGCCTGCCCTGCTTGATACAGGACTACAAATCTCTTAAATACTTCCATGTATATACATGTGGATTTGGCCTTAATTCCTGTGGCTTTATATCGGAACGAAATGGGGAACGTAGCCAAAGTGTTAGCACCCTTTGTGCAAAGTTAGACCAAAAGGAAAAAAAAAAAAAAAAGAAAAGAAAAGATTAAGTTAAATAGCATTGCAGCACTGGCAGCCAGCAAAAGACAACCCCCAGTGGAGTATGAGCCACCTTCCTCGAGGCAGGTCAAACCAGGGCTAACGCAAGTCATGGTAGATGGACTTGGCAAAGTGCCCTGAAGACTGATGGACCAACCAGGGCTATTTCAGACTGAGAGGGAGCTTCCTTTCAGAGTTAAAATTCCCCATTGGAAAATGTTCTTCTACCAGCCCCTTCTATTCTAAATTGAAGGGACCTGGCTTATGTGTGTGGTTTCAATAAAATGAAACAAAAATCAGCTTGCTTTTGACAGCAAGGAAGAGAGAAAAAGAGATTGTTTCTGTCTTTATATGCACAGAGTTGAAGAAACATTTATTATGAAGATTTAAGCCTATTTGGATGGACAGATTTATGGACAGAAAAAACTTATAAACTGTACTGGGATTTATTTTGACCTATACATAAAGAGAGAATAGCTGCACTATAGAGAAAGCAGCCTAAGTATTTCCATTGTAAACTCCCTTCTTTTTACATGATCACCAAAAAATTTAAGTTCTCTGTATTTTATGACTGCACAAATACTCCATCCAGCTCTCCTAGAATTATATTTTTTACCTCCCATATGATAAAGTTTTTTGGCTTCCTTTCCAAAGTAAAGGGTTTCTGCCCCAAGTTATGTCGGGTTAGGACATAAACTGGCCACAGTTATACATGGATGACACACCTTGGTTCAGTATCACACAATTTATTGGCCTTTGAAAGAAACATTCTCTGCTGTTTAAAAGAGGGAAATGAACACCCCCAATGTCATCAGACACTGAAATGTCTGAAAATCAGCCATTTTTAGTATTGGGAGATCCTGTGTTAGGTCCTTAAATTAATCAGTTTATAACAGTAAGTGGAAACACTAGCTTGGATGTTTTCTTCTCTAAGCTGTTGTCTGTAGGACGGATAATCATAAATTCTGGCCTGCTTAATTGTAATCACAAGACATCACAAGACACAACAAAATCACAGGTTTTCAAATGAAGTGAGATTTCATTTTTTCCACTGGAAAAGCTATAATAGAAAAACATAGGAAGTGTGTTAAAGTGTTCGTTGGACGGTATCCCCTGTAATACAGAGACATGTTTGTGGAGGGTTTTTTTCTGCCTGAGTTTGCTGAGCATCACTCGAGCTTCAGGAGTTTCAGAGCGGATGTTGCAACATGAAGTGCAGGATTTACTCTCTAGAGAAAAGAGGTGGCCAGAGAAGTCTGGTCGCATAAGGCAGCACTTAACCTAAAGGAGCCCTGAATTTAACTGGTGGCTTCTGCTAGCCTAAGGCAAGGTCTGCGCTTCAGTTTTGCTGGTCTCATCGCAGTTGTCCATCGTAACTGATATTGCTGTGTTGACAGGGATCAAGGTGTAGACAGATACAGTTGTATCAGCAAGAAGTAGATTATACTCATGGAAGTGGTTTTTTTTTGTTTGTATAAATCTTGTTTCGGATCATTTGGTGTTTATAGGATAATGGCATTAGAAGAAGTCAGGAAAAGATGTGTTTTTACAATTATGAGGGTATTTTTACTCACAAACTTAGGAACCTACTGGTATTAACGGAGTCCACTTGGTGGAAATAACTTGATTAAAAGTCACATTTCCTACCAATGTAACCTGCACAGGGTAAGTGTTAAATGGGGTTAAAAAACCTATTAAATTAGCTTCACTGAGCTAAGTTTCCAAAATATTAAAAACTACCTTGTGAACCCTGTAGTTTATTTCCACTCTTTATTTGCTGTGCCTGCAATAGGGCATTTACCTGTTTGCACAAACTTGTTTATTGCCTCCTTTTGTACCAATTCTTCCTTCTTTGAGTGCACCTTCACAGACTGATACCACAGCATTGATTGTGTTGGGAGTAGATGATTTTGTGCCCTTGGGGATTAAAACCAGATTATTTCAACTGTAGCTAGTCCTCAGCTAACAGAGATTCATACTCACTCTTATGTCAGCAGGGGGTAAAAAAGAAAGTATTTTAAATAAGAAATGCTGCTTACCATTGGTTTTCATAATGTTTACTTGCAGATGCTTTTAACTTTTACTTTTCATTAAAAAGCTAACTCTGAGTGCTAAGACACCCAATTAAGCTTTTTAAATAAAACATGAAAAGACTAGAAGTATCTGACTACCAGGATTTGCTTCAAATTGGAAAGAAGTGCTTGCTGTTACCACAAAAAAAAAATGAGCAAGAGAGGATTTTACTTCCTGAAATTTCCTTCTTT